>LPNX010886836.1:241748-281728 GCA_001517045.1 Pseudotsuga menziesii | reverse complement strand
AGTGACATAGGAAATGAAGAAAACATTAAATTCTATTATGAAGAGACACTACTCTTCGAGCTTCTGCTAGCTTGGATTTTAACCTGACAATTTTGGTGTTCTTCTTTTCAATTCGATCAAGCAGCAGCTGATTAGTACTTAGGATTGATTTCTTGGATTTCTTAAATTGATTCTTCTTAGCGTTCACCTTTTTCCACCTATCAATCCATTCTAGCAACTCGTTTCTAAAGGTTTTGTTTTCTTCTTCCAGCAAGGCTATGCTAGATAGACACTGTTTGAGCTTCCCTTTAAATTCTGTGATTTTACTTTGGTATACATTACCTAATACATGTTGCAAAGTTTCATCCTCTTTGGTTTCCTGAGGAGAATGAGGACTGTCACAATGTTGACTGTATCATAGTTCAGGATCTTCAACGTTTATGTTTGCTTCTGGTTGATTGCCTTCGACCTCGACTGATTGTGCATCACTTCCTTGCGCGATAGCAGAATTCCCTACATCCATTGTGTTAGGGACAGACGATGGGACATCATCCTCAATATCTACAACTGTAGGTTTAGTAGCTGTAGATTTGGAAGTCTGTTGATCAGCCTTATATCCTAAAATCGAATGAATACTATGCATGCTCCTTGTGACTCTTCGTGAAAACGATAGGTTTTCAAAACCAAGTCCTTCCTTGTCACAATAGATCTAAGCCAAATGATCTAATTTATGCATAGATTATTTGTTGCATTCGTTAGGTTTATTTGCTTCATCATTATTATCATGTTCACCTTTGGCTGATCCTTCGTTTATGTTTGCAGCGTTGCTATCATTCTCACCAGGTAAGGGTTTATCTAAGATTTCCCTCGAATTGCAAGGAATTGCATCCCTGTCGTCATTTTCATTAATCTCATTATTTATGGGCATGTTTACGGCCTCGGATTCCTTGACCTCTGAACTATTGACTCTAGGATTTAATACCTTTCGTTTCCTATGAGCTCGTGGAGATGGATTAGGCCAATACTGCGTTGGCCCTAATTGACAATCACCTAGAAACTTATCCCAAGACACACCCTTAGCAGATAATTGGAATTGTAATAATATTTTTATCAATCCATGGTGACAAAGACTACTGTCAGGGTTATTGAAGTTCTTAACAGACTGCGACGTCTTCTTAAGAATTTGCCATAGATAGAAGGGAAAATTAAGTTTGCAACCCTTTACTGCTAACAGTAACCGTAAATGATATAGGTGTAAATGGGAGTATCGTCCACAACAGGACACGTACCTTACCAATATTTCATAGTAAATTCTCCATTTGGGCTTCAGAAATTTCACAGGGACGCCTATCCTCAGCTTTGCATTATCCGGTAATGGCATTAACAGATCCAAGCATTTCTTCTTATTGACCATAGTACCCCTAAACCAGCGTTCCCCAACCTGTGGGAGCTTAGTGGATTTGGCAATCTTATCTTCGTTGATAACAAACTCGAAACCCCCAGTTTGCACTCTGTCATCTTCAAAATTCATGGTGAACATCTTAGTGATCTCCACATGGTGGCCATCAAAACACCTAAAGAAATTTTCCCATCCCATTTTCTCGAATTTCTTGGCAACTTCCTGGTTAGTGTCTATAAGTTCAGACCCCGAAATCTCAAACCGATTCAAAGGAGACATGGTTTTTTCGGCACTCTCCTGTCTTCGACCCAAAACAAATGGAGAAGTGAACACAGAAGGGATAGGTATCCAAACACATGACATGATGGATTATTTTCGCATGCTTCATATCTAATCGGAGATACAATCTCTGAACCTGCCATTTTAGCGGGATTTTTAAGCAGTGACAAGCGCTGCAACCATCACAACATTCCATGATTCATGCCAGTTTATCTATGCTTAACCATGACTGTTAGTAATAACCACTAACTTGGTGAACTAGAAATACGGTGACTGATAGAATCATCATTTCAACCATTGATTATTGACAGTGGTTCATAATTAACAGGTACAACGACGTAAGTCGAAATGACATTTAGCATTTAACACTGTCAATACGATATTTCCATATGCATACAACTGTCGATCTTTTAAGAGGTGTAAGCCACGTTTTCATACAAGCTCATTAATCTCAATGAATAATCGTTTATTAACTTGACAATTGGCTTACTGCATGGCCAGCTAATCCTAACAGTCATCTCTTTTTTAATCATGCTACGTCGTGGTATGCAGTGTAATAAAATCGCACTTTCATATTAACAATGCTTTGATAAAATAGCTAGATTAATATCTATGCTATATATCTATGCTATGTATGTACAAGACTAAGTTTAAAATATACCAAATATCCTGTCGATACATATCTCAATGATAAACTATCATAAGTAAGAATTTTCTATACAAACATTATTTACCTATTAACTATATTATTTACAAAATGTCGTAGTATGGTATTACATATGATAAAACATTTGAAAATGACCCTTAGTTTCATGGCTTAGGACCAATAATACCCTACTCAACATAAAATGTGTTTTATTGAATTTCTCTCGACCCTTTATTTCAAACTCCTAAACATAAATTTCTTTTAATGATTTTCATAAAATCATAAAAATTTATGAGACTACTAACAATTTTTAAAGGTCAAGTTTATAAGTGAATTTCTTTCACCTCTAGAATCATTATATTGCTTTCTTTTGATTGAGAGTACCTTCAGAATCAATGATTCTGAAGGTGCTCTTTCATAATTTTCTACTGATAAATCACATGGAGAGCTGATCTCTCTTCATTTCTTAATAAGATGAAGAGGTTGTTGCTGGCTGCCAACAAGACTCCAGAAAGAAAATTGTGGTAGAAATTTTAAGGAATATGGAAAACCTGCAATCCACAATCTGCATCTAATCTAAGATCAACAATCATGAAAGAGTATGCATGAGATCGACGACGCGGAAGAAATCTTGCGGAAATCAAACTACGGAAGCACTTTTAAGGATTTTGGAAAACTCGCAATCTATAATCCACATTAGATATCATATAAATGGTATAGAAAGAGTTCATAAGAAATCAATGGTGCAGAAAGTATCTTGCAGAAATGAAAATGCGGAAGACCATGACTTGAGAATTAAACAGTAAAAAATCAATTAACAGAGAATTAGTTTCGAATTAATTTAGTTGTCTTGGAGAGTCACGATTAAGGTAGGTGACTGTTGAATGTTTGAGGGTATATAAATAATAGTTTATACCTTCAAATATTTGTCTCTGCACTTTCAATTGACACACTAATTGAAGTACATTTAGAGATCAAATTATCATACGAGGGAGGTTGGGAGGCGCTAGGGTAAGCAACAAGCTTACTAGGGGATTGTAGCCTCCTTCCAGTGGTAGGTGGTAAATAGGGTGTCGTAAAGGAGAAAAAAATTTCAAGGAATCCAAACTTCATACCTATAAAGGACAGTTTGAAAACTTAAAAATGAAAGAGGAAGAAAATATTGCATAATATCTTCAAAGAGTAGATGAAATTGTTAATGCTATTAGAGGCATTGGAGGAGAAATTAAAGATAAAGACCATTAGGGGAGTTTTGAGGTAAGAAATGGGCCTCAATTTTTTTTTTTTACCATTAATATTCACTTTATAAGAACCAATAGGATTCAAGATGATGATGTCAACCATAAGGGTAAAATTTGTAAAACAAAATGGAGGGAAAAAGAAAAAAACTACTTTTTTCTTATTGTATTTCTATTCACCCAAATTTAGAGTTTGGGGACTCATTGGATGTGGAATTTAATTTCACATCCAATCCATACCCACAACGCATACTTCTGAGTTACCCACGACACCCAAAAATAAAAATATCAATAAAAAACGTATTTTAATATTAAAATATGGTTTTTATTGATATTTTTATTTTTGGGTGTCGTGGGTAACTCAGAAGTATGCGGTGTGGGTATGGATTGGATGCGAAATTAAATTCTGCATCCAACGAGTCCCCAAACTCAAAATTTGGGTGAACCGATAAGGCGATATGTAAAAAATATGCTAAGGAAAAATAGTTTTTATTTTCCCCTCCAAAATTTAGAACTTTTCTTTTATTATTATAATCTTATATTATTATTTCCCTTATGAGGTCCCTTTTAGACCTTAAAACTCCCCTAATGATATTTGACAAAGTACTAATAACCCTACCAATGATGTATGACTCAAAGGTATCATGTCTAGAAGAACGAGATGATCTTAAACTTATGACAGTAGATAAACTACATGGGATATTTACTACCTATGAGATGAGAACATGAAAAAATGAATCATCAAAGAAGGAAGCAACCTTTAAATCTGTATCCAAGATCCAATATGAGGACCTATATGATGAGGAATCTCTCTTCATTAAGAAACTTGAGAGAGGCATTGGAAAGTACAAAGGGAAGCTACCTTTGAAATGTTTTAACTGTGGAAGGATTGGACATTTTTATGAAATTTGTCCTCACCCAAAACAAGAGGATATTAACGATGAAAAGCCTTGCAATCATACATATGAAAAGAATAATTTCGTATACAAGAAGAAGTTTCAAAAAAATAATAAAAATCTCTACTCCAAAGAAGGCAGTGAAGATGTTGAAGTCTTATTCATGGGTTTGTAAAGTGAAAACTTAGGAGATGAAATAGAAGATGTGACAAATCTTGAATCAGAACTTATAAGTGATCATGACGAATTAGAGAAGTATTAAAATATGTATAAGAAATAAAAAACTCACATGATAGAATTTGAAGAGAAAAACAAAAATGCAGAAAGAATGATTATTGACTTAAAAAATCAAGTTCTGGAAATCGAAAGGGCTGAAAACAATATAGAACAACTACTCAAAAAGAAAATACAAGAATATGAAAGGCTTGAACAAGACATTATGCACCTTAGAAAGAAATTGGATGAAGAATATATCAAATCAAGGTATGAAAATAACTCAAGGACTTTAGATGAAACTATAAGTGTCCAAAGACCATCAAGCGATAAATCTGGATTTGGATTTGGCAAAGAAAAACCTAGATATTTCTCTTGCACAAATCAAGATGGAAATAAAATAAGTTATGTTGTTGTACTCATGGGCCAAATTAAAAGAGAAGATAGTAAGAAATATGCTTCTCAATTACAAAAGATAGATATGATGCTTAAAAGACTAGTAACAATTAAACATCAACTACTCTTTTTAGAAAATTGTTACACCTGTAACAATTTTGGACATATGGCTAGAAATTGTAAACTAAAGACTCATGTGGAGAAAGGGATTACACCACATACTTATGTCTATGATACAAATATTACCAGAACCAATCCAAAAGGAAGAAACTACAATTATTTTTCTCCTCTACAGAGTTATAGTACATAATGCTACAAATGTGGTAATCAGGGACACATTAATAGAAAATGTAAACTAGTAACTCCTATGGATGACACCTCAAAATTTCAAGACAAAGGGATCGCTGGGAAAAGGAAGGGTGATGTGGAATGTTCATTAGATCTATATGCTACAGAAAAACAAAATCTATGGCGTATGGATAGTGGATGTTCAAAACACATGATACGCAACCCAACTAAGTTCCTAAGCCTAAAAAGGAAGCAAAAATGAAAGGCACTTTTGGAGATAATTTATCCTCTAAAATAATTGGGAAGGGTATAGTGGTTATTAGGGATAAGATGAAAGATGAAAATGTTCTACTTGTAGAAAACTTAAAACCTAATCTTTTGAGTGTGAGTCAAATGTGTAATCAAGGACACATATGTATATTTGATTCCAAGAAGTGTGAAATCAGAAGAAAATATGTAGGAAAACTTGTTGGAACTGCTATGATAACTCCAAGCAATGTGTATATTATAGAAAATGAAGAACAACGTTATATGAGCCAAGTTGATGAAATTTTACTAAGGCATAGAAGGATGGGGCACCTGAACTTTGACAACCTTGTAAGAGTTAGTTAGAAGAGAGCTGTAAGAAATATTCAAAAAATCATAAAACCACCAAATCATGTGTGTATACATTGTCTTAATGGGGAGAAAACAATAACAAAATTCAAGGAGAAAGAACATACAAACTACCAACCATTAGAATTAGTTCACACTGATCTTTGTGGACCAACAAGGAATAAAATCCTTCAAGGAGAATCTTACTTTATGTTATTAATCGATGACTATACAAGAATGACTTGGGTGACTTTTCTTAAAGAAAAATCAGAAATATTTATGAAGTTTAAATCCTTCAAAGCCCTTGTTGAAAATGAAATAAATCACAAAATCAAATGCCTAAGATGAGATAATGGTGGATAATTCACCTCAAATGAGTTCAATGAGTTTTGTGAAAATCTTGGAATCAATAGATAATTCTCAGCAGCAAATACTCCTCAGCAAAATGGAGTAACTAAGAGAAGGAATAGGACACTTAAGGAAGAAGCTAGAACTATGCTTAATGAATAAAAAATTCCTAATGTCTATTGGAGAGAAGAAATATATACAACTGTTTATCTACAAAACGGAGGACAACTCAGAGTGAATAGTGACAAAACTCCTTATGATCTATGGTTTGGAAGGCCAAATTTAGTTAAATATTTTAGAATCTTTGGAAGTAAATGCTACATAAAAAGAGATGATGATAATCTAGGGAAGTTTGACTCTAGAACCGATGAAGGCATATTTATTGGATATTCTTCCACCAAAAAGGAATACGGATGTTATAATCTAAGGATGCACAAGATCGTAGAAAGTGAAAATGTAACTATCGATGATACTAAACCAAGAAGAACACAAATTCAAGGAAGTATGGATGATGAAGAAATTGATGATGAAAACGTAGACGATAAAGGAAAGAGAGAAAGTACACAAAAGGAAGATAATTCTGAAGAATAAGAAGAAGAAAGAGTAGAGGAAGAAGAATCACATGAGAGTGAGAATGAATAATCCATGAGATCAGACACAAAGAAACCATCTAGGTGGGTCTAGAAAAGTCATCCTAAAAATCAAATAATTGGTGACAAAGAATCAGGAGTTAAAACAAGAAGAATTTTTTTGACAAAGAGTAAGCACTACTTTCTATAATAGAACCAAAAACATTTAAAGAATATTGCAAAAGTGAGGATTGGTTCAATGATATGAATAAAGAACTTGATCAAATATAAAAGAAACAAACTTGGGAACTTGTCTCAAGAACTAAGGATATGAATGTTATTGGAACCAAATGGATATTTAAAAACAAGTTCAATAAGCATGTTCATGTGACAAGAAACAAGGCTAAGTTAGTATGTAAAGGTTATGCTCAAGTAGAAGGCATTGACTTTGAAGAAACTTTTGCACATGTGGAAAGACTCGAAGCCATCAGGATGTTCTTAGCTTTTGCATGTTACAAAAACTTTAAGGTATATCAAATGGATATAAAATATGTATTCCTTACTGGATAACTTGAAGAAGAAGTCTATATTGAGAATCCTAAAGGTTTTCTCTTGTCAAAAAATATAAATTATGTGTGCAAACTTAATAAAGCACTCTATGGCCTTAAACAAGCTCCAAGGGCATGGTTCTCTAGACTTGACAATTATTTAAAACAAGGAGGATATAAAAGAGGGGCCACTGATAGTAATTTGTACATAAAGTTTAAAAATGAAAATATGATCATTGTGGTAATCTATGTAGATGATATCATATTTGGAAGTGATCTACAAAATCTGAGTGTAAACTTTGCATTAGAAATGAAGAAAGAATTTGAAATACCAATGTTAGGAGAACTAAAATTCTTTCTAGGTTTACAAGTATTTCAATAAGAAAAAGGGTTTTTCATTTCTCAAGATAAGTATATCAAAGAAATATTGAAGAAGTTCAAAATGGAAGAATCCAAACCTGTTACTACTCCTATGGTCAATGGATGTAAATTAAGCAAGAATGATGAGTCCTTAGAAGTGGATCATAGTATGTATAGCTCAATGATTGGTAGTTTATTATATGTAACAAAAACTAGTATAGATGTAATACAGGTTGTAGGTTTGGTTTCCAGATTTCAATCAACCCCAAAAGAAACACATGTGGCTGCAGTAAAAAGAATGCTTAGATATCTAAAAGGTACTATGGATTATGGTATCCAAAAAGAAATAACTTCACTCTAAAGGAATTCATTGATGCATATTGGGAAGGAAGTGTTGATGACTGAAAAAGTATCAGTGGAGCAACATTCTTTTTGGGAAATTGTTTGGTATAATGTTTAAGCAAGAAACAATCCTCCATATCACTATCTACAGAAGATGATGAATATATTGTTGCTGCATCATGTTGTACTCAAGTCATTTGGATGAAACAGACATTAGAAGACTTACTTGTAAAATATGAAGATCCAATAGTGATAAGTTGTGACAATATGAGTGCCATAAATATATCAAGGAACCCTGTCATGCACTCCAAGACAAGGCACATACCAATAAAATATCACTTTCTAAGAGATCAAGTGTCACAAAAGGCTGTCAAACTAGAATATGTTGACACTGGAGAGAAGATAGCTATTATTTTAACAAAGCCACTACCCAAAGAATTATTTGAGCATATTAGGAATAAAATGGAAGTAATCTCCTTACAATGAATAAAATGGAGAAAAAGGCATCATGTGAGGTGGAAATATGTTGACAGGGGGAGTTGTCAGGAAGAAGAAACCTTTGTCATTAATGTCAAAGGGGGAGATTGTAGAAAATAGTTTCCATCAATGTCAAAGAAGCTCAGTAATGACAAAGGAATTATAAAATCAAATAGAAAATCAATGATAGGTTCGAGGACAGGGGAAAGATCCACAAAGAGAGTAGTGACAGATAACAGTCCGAAGTGCCAAGAATATTTGGATGGATCCACAAATCAAGAAGTGGAAGCACTACAACAAAAACCTATCATTAGTGTCTCTTTTAGCTTCCTTTTACCATCCACTATCACTTTTAGTGTATTTTTCATCATTTTTTGGACAAAGTGGATGTTTTTCCATGGGATGGCGCTTTTAATGGCGTTATTTGCGTCTCTTTTTAAAATTTGGTGCTATTTTGGATGCTAATTAGCATGCCAATTAGCATGCCAATTAGAATCCCAATTAGCATCCAAATTAGCGTCCCCTTTTAAAAGTTAACGGTATTTTGGATGCTAATTAACATCCCAATTAGCGTCCCAATTAGAATTCCCATTAGAATCCCAATTAGCCTTTCAATTAGCATCCCAATTAGCATCCCCATTAGAATCCCAATTATCATTCCAATTAGCATCCTAATTAGCGTCCATTTTTAAAATTTGATGCTATTTTGGATGCTAATTAGCATCCCAATTAACGTCACAATTAGCATCCCAATTAGAATCCCAAATAGCGTCCCCATTGGCATCCCAATTAATATCCCAATTATCATCCCTTTTTCAAAGTTGGCGCTATTTTGGACGATAATTAGCTTCCCAATTAACTCCCCAATTATCATCCTAATTAGCATCACAATTATCATCCCAATTAGCATCCCAATTAACGTCCAAATTAGCGTAAAAAAAAACATCCCATATAATGTCAAGAATAGCCTCCAAAAAAACATCCTGTGTGAATCCCCTAAAAGAGTGGTGCGCTGAAGAGTGTTGCTTGAACAACAAGAGTAGTGCGCTTAGACTAATAGCATAACACCATATATTAATCTAGGGTTAGTGACAGAAATTGTGCCATGAATTTCGACAGGAAAAACATTCAACATAGCGTCAAGTATAAAGCCAGGAATTGTGCCTAGAAAACATCCAACATAGCGGCAGGTATATATCCAAATATAGCACCTAGAATAATTCCAGAAATTTTGAAATGAACCTCGCTAGGAATTGCACTAGGTTTAGAGCTAGGAATTGCGTTTGAAAAATGTCCAACATAACGTCATATATATCAATGTAAATGTCAATGATCATGATTTATGTGATAGTTCTTTTGGATCTTGATTTATCATAGTGGCACCTAAATGATCGTAATCATGGCACTTTTGGATCTTGATTATTCCTAATGAGGGGTAAATTAGCTTAATGTCACCTAAATTGCTCTAATGGAATTTGAGTGTCCCCAACAACATTTGATAGAGCCTAATGGCATATGGTTGGCCCTAACAACATGATGATGATGCATTATGATAATTATGATGGAGCATATGTATATGATTTGATAAGTATAAGATTATATCATTCATTCTTTTGAGGTAGTGTGGCTACTTGCTCGTTATTATCACAATTATATTGATGATGACTATGACGATGAAAATGATGTTGATTTATTGTATGATGATGATGATGATTAGGATGTGGATGTCGATGATAATTATGCATGTGGTATCACTTTTGGATCCTAATTGATTCTAATGGATCCTAAATTTTTGTAACGACATCTAAACAATCCTATTATCATCGAAATGGTTGTAACGACATATAAATGACCATAACAATTACATGAAATGAATCCTAATGTCGATGAGTGATTAAGAACACTAATGGAATATGTGTGACCATATTGACAATGATGACGATGATTTTGTTGATGATGTACTTAGTGCTGACGATGACGATGATGATAAAGATGATGTTGATGTACCATATGGCATTGATGATGATGGTGATGACAACATCGATGTCCACAATGATGATAAATGTCATAACACTTCTGGATACTGCAAAACTTGAGATATCGGACTTAATAAGAAGTAATAGAGTTTGTGAGGTGTCTATGTACTGAAGTTAATTCCCAACTTATAATACTAGAATATGGGCATTCACATGGACACACACATCACACTCACACATATTGCATATCTAATTTTGTCTCTATGTACTCTTCGAGAGTGAATTTTGCTTGACACTTTAAGTTAATCACAAAGGAATTTAGAGATATGAGTTGAACTTATAACACCAAGATAGAATGACTTGTATAACTATATTACAAACCTAGGGTCACCTCCATATTTTATTTAGGTCTACCATTTTTAATGTGTAGGACCTACTTTTTGTCTACAATATTCAAATATGAACTAATAAGATTGTATCATTCACCCCCATTAATAAGGTATCAAATTCACCAAGTTTCATTATGTGCATCATCATAGTGTGGTTGAGTTGAGCCTTGGATATTTGTTGTCTTTCCCTCTCAACATTGTCACATTGTGAATTTGGTGTCATTATGTTTGGCTCATCATACTAGTCATGTTCATATTTTGTTTGAATAAAACCATCTTTTTTTGAACCTCTCGGTATTTTGTTAATGTTTTGACAAGTTCATGTATTTTGCACCATCATGTTAGCTAACAATTGTCAATTTCACAACCTCCATTAATTCCCCATATGCATCCATTCATCATGGTTCTCTTGGAACATGCGATTGGAAAGTTATAAAGTCCTCATAGGTTCTATCGCTTGCAAAAAATCACCAATATCGTCCATTTTAAAAAGAAAAGAAAATCCTCCATTTTTGTAAATTATTTAAAAAAATAGTTACCCTAAATTGATGGGTCTTTGAATCAATCTGTAATATTAGAATTTACAAAATGGGAGTTAGTCCTGATCAATTCAAACAAACCAATATTAACATCACTCAAAAAAATAGTTCATGTTTAATATATTATATATTAATATATAATATGCTCATATATAGATTAAGGTCTACCTTTGAATGCAAAGAATCCGTAAATATGATAATAGGCCCAATGCATTGATCATAGAACTTTGGGAGATATTCCATTGAGTAATAAAATTGGAAAAGGTGAATTTAAGGGAAGTTGGGATTCATAATCGGTTCTTATAAGTCAAACAAGCAATTACGCAAGGTGATCAAAATTTTACCTAAATAGGACAATTTCATGGAATTTGGGAACTTGGAATTGACTCAAAAATTAGAAGTGGTTAGAAACCCAAGCCACACAATCTTATCGAATGATGTCCTTGGAAGAAGTGCAATTACAAAAAATCAGCTACCCAATATTGATAGCATAGCTCAAGACTAAGGCTACACAGTGATTTTTGTTAGCATAATGTACCCAATCTTGTTCAAATATATAATGCCTCTCCAAATGGTGATTATGAGGATATAAGGAATCAGTGAAAGGGGTGTTTAAAGGGTCCCTTATTTATAATAAGGATCCCATGGTTAACCCTCACATGCTCTACAGACCCTTAGTATCATGAAACCGAATATTCTAAACAATAAAATATAAAAATACACAAAACAATTCAAGGAAAAAGACATTCAAGAATTTGTCTACGCAGTCACATTATCACAATTGAATATTTATAGACTCAAAATTTTTCACCTTAGCACCAATCATTGTTTCCCACCTAAACAATGCTCTTAGGTATCACCTTCCATCTTGTAACTAGTCTTTTTTTTCTTTGTCTTCTCAATTTCCTCTTTTCCTGGCACCAACTTCCTCTTGACAAGAAACTCTTTACTGAAAGGAGCCAATTAGACCCCCTTTAGGGTCATCACTTTTATAATATTTTTCTTCAACGTGCATGTGCCTCATATGCAACAACTTTTCCCCACGACACTTCATCTTCCCTGCATGCCTTCATGCCAAAACCTTTGTCCATGCACCTTTCTTATTCACACCAACATTTTGGTACACATCGAACTCCAAAATGAAATTTTAATTGCACCGTTCTACTCCTAAACCCAAACCATTATCTCTCACACTCACTTTTATTATACCTTGTTTAATCTACATCCACTATGCTTTCCATTTCCAATGACTTCTTGAGAGGTAAATATTATTTTAAAACATACATAAAATCAATCTTGTAATATGTAATAACAATGTGGATAAAAACATTAATTCTATCATGGAAACCATTTTTGTTTGGATACATATTTACCATAAGGAAAAATGAAAAAAATGCATTACTATCCCTATATACATACATAAATAGACAAACAAATATATAATACAAATAAAAAATCCAAAATCCCATCAATTAGGTTTAATTTAATAATAATAATAATATTGTAGACGGATGTACAAAGTATGCCAATAGAAGATCAAGTGATGGGAAATTTAGCGTGTGAGAATAGAAAAGGCCCTAGATAAACAAATTAGCAATTTTATTATCATAGCTCACACATTTTTTTTGTCCTTTGGCATGATGTGCTATAAATGTTTCCATCTTAACTACCACACTTACAATTTGACCCCTATCTCTAGTGTTCCCCATCACCCACCACAACAACATAAGTGAATTTCATTTGAAAGAGATAAAATAATAGGCATTCTCTACCCTTCCAAGTTTTTTTTTTCAATTTCCATTGAGATCCAAATTCATAATGTCTATCTCTTCAATTTTTCCTGCCTCTACCTAGAAAGTAGACAACGAAAAGAGATGAACCGGAGATCCATGTAAAATGTTTACTCTACCCATAAAATAGACAATGAAATGTGATGAACCAGAGTTCCATGGAAAATGTGTATTTGATAGTAACTCTGAAGGAATATTTTACTTTTGTCCAGTGGCTACCAAGCCACTAGTTAGGGTTTCAATGGTTTTGATATGCTGTGTCTTTGCTGGGCTTGCATTTTTATAGCCATGTATGTTGAGGAGATTTTTCTAGAGGGTTTCAAGTCCTACACCACAAGAATGGTGGTGTCCAATTTTGATCCTTTTTCAATGCCATAACAAGGATGAACGAATCTAGGAAATCAAACATTTTGGATTCCATCTACTTAGTGGGTAATGGGTTGATGCAGTGAACTCCACACCCTACCATTTAGAGATGGATAATAATCACCACTTAGGTGGGGTGAATCCTCTTCCTAGAGCCTATTAGTTTGGTGTAGTTGAACTTGTAGGAACTAGTGTTCAAGTAGGACCAGGTTGGATTAAACAAGGTCGCGATTGCCATTTCCTTGGATAACTCCAACAAAAACCGCATCCACATTGGCTACGAGGACTGCAGTGGGATCAACGTCACTCACAGGTCTAGTGGTTGTATATGGTTACTTTGTTTTTCATAATTTTAGTTCCAAAGGTGCCCTTCTGTCTAATAAGGCATCTTTTTTTGTTAGGGACAATACTTCAATTTTTTTTGTTCTAGTTGAATGTCTTCCAAATTTTCAAAAGAGACATATGCAACTATAGGTTAAGAGTAGTTTGTTAATATTTCTTATGCTGATCCGTAAACCTTATGCATAACTATTATATTTCTATCATAAATGCATGAGAGAAAATTATAACTATCCAAAAAACAAATCACCTGGTCTTTTATCGTCTTGCCAAAATCATGGAACAATACCCTAACCACCACGAGAAAACTCTCATAGTTGCAGCTTGGTGTCAAAATATTGGAAATGATTTTTATGTTACCCCAAAAATGTATCAATAACTGACAAAAAATGACATAGAAATATAGGTTTTCAAATGTAAAATAAAGGATTAAAGTCATACCCACCATGATCGCTCAAGATGCATAAAGACGTGAACTAGTATTTAAGGCCTTTTATCAAGAGGTTAATCATGGATAATTTAGATTGGAGGATTTGGCTATAGTAACTTAGGATATATATAGAAAATGTATGGCCCATGAGAGAGAAAATATTCGTCAGAGTATTGTATGTCTTATGTTTCCCAACAATAGTCATGCTTGCCAGTTTTTTTTTCCAAATGTGCAAAATTATAGTCTATCTCTATTCTGCTACAATTGTAGTCAGTATCAACTTGATTTTTTTAATCAAATTCATTCGCTTATTACTTTCATTAGTGTAATAATGGATGCAATTCCAGAAGAGTAAAGTAGAAATTTACTTATGTTAACCTCTTCAATTCGGACAAGTTTGGCTTTTTCGTCATCATTATATGTGTACACAGGTGCAGAGAGAGATTGCAAGAGATGTTTATGTGTGCATATTATCTATGCCCTTAAACATGTATACTCATTTCCCGGTCCACATTCTTATATTAAAAAATGAGTAAAATTGTATTTAATAATAAGAAAATCAGATGATATCAAAATAATAGTGAAAATCAATTACTAGTGAACTTGAAGTTATGTTATTGTGCAGTTATTTGCCCCAGTTTGGGATAATGGAGAGTGATAGACACTGCCATTATTCTGTTTTTATCCTTACTAGTAATGGTACCGTATATGGAATAGAAAAATATGAAAATTACACTTAACATTTTAAGATATTGTAGAATTGGAAAATATTTAAATATACCAACATTTTTAATTAGTAACACTTTTTAGAGTAACGTTAAACAATCCAATGCAAAATGACCAATAATTATTTTGTGATTTTACATTGCTTAGTGTTTCATTTTCCTCATGTTAACTATTTGACTAGCGTGTATGCCACTTTGTTTTCTTGGTGAATATGCGACTAATCAAATGCATATGCATTATTTAACAATATTTCATCTTTTATATTGTCCCCTCTATTTTCAATAGACCCTACTTGAATATTATCCTGAGATATTTAGTATTGTTTTGAACATTTTTCTTTCCTAGACTTAATTTGTGTGCCATACCGTAGAAGGATAAGTTTTGGAAGGAAGTTGGAATTGATTCGTAAGAATATTTTCTAAGGTTTTGAAAGTTGTATACATGTTTCTGTGTGGAAGAAATTACTGGTTCCTTTCGAAATGCGGGGATATTAGGGTGTATTTTACCAAGAGAAAAGGGTAACATTTTGTCCTTTTCAAGTTGAGGGTTGTAGATTGTTTGTGTCCCATGTCAAAAAAAGAGATATGAAATTGCAGAATATAGGTACATGTATTTCTTTGATTTAGACCTCATGAACATACTTTCTAAGAAATTATTTAATTTCTTATATTCCATTGATAGACAATATGATTATATATTCCAACCTTAACTTCCCTGGCAAGTAGATAGTTTGCATCTTAAAATTGCCTTATTACACATGATTAGTTAGTGTTGATGCTACATTATATATATATGTGTGTGTGTGTGTGTGAAAATTAGTAGAATGTTCTTATCATTTCTAGAAAAAATTGTGCCATATTTTTGCATCAACAGCAAGAGGCTCAGGCCAGTCCAGAGTCCACTACCACTAAAATTTCCACTTCATGATCTATTATATCCCTTTTCACTGAGGCCTGGATCCATTTCTCCTTATCTTGGATTGTCAATGAATAACTTGGCTGAGCCACCGAGTTTGGAAGCAGAAAATGCAGGAGCTTGAGCAGCTACAACACAATTTTTGAGGAAACAACAAGCTTCTAGGTTTGAATAAACTCAAACAAAGTCTGATGGGAGGAAATAATCAGGTGTGTAACTACAATCAATTCACACTACATCCGATAGGTAGATAAATCAAGGTGAGTGGTGGCTTCAATAAATAAATAGTATGGAAAGATGAATCCTTCACTTAAAGATAACAAAGTGAAGTTGCATTCTCTAAGTGTAGGAAATAATGCAGCTACAATAGAGAGTATAGTTGAGGAAGAGAAACACAGCCTCAGATCAAATCAAAATATGATTCATAGGAGAAATCAAGCTGGCAAGCTTGAGTTGAATTAGTTTAAATATACAGCTTCTTCATCTAGTATGAGGCATTCTCAACTTCATTGTCAACTGTACTTAGTTTCTAGATTGTAAGGACCTGCTAAATCTTAAATGAATTGCAGTTAAGTTCAAAATAAGAGAGGATTTCGTATTTCCATAATAAAATTGCAGTTGATGATGTTCATATGGAAATGACCTTATATTGAAGGGGTGAAAATATATATTTATTATTGTCATGTATGATTTAAGAGGAATTAGATATGCATTCTTTTTATGCCCAATGCATTTCCTATCTATCAGAAGTATAGCCACAAGTTTCGTTGTAGTTGGAAAATTGTGCATGTGTGGACCTTGACTATTTATGTTTTAAATTATGTCATAATTTTTTTTACATTAGTTTCATAACCTATAACATCTGTGACAAGTGAGAAAAGCACTAATTATTTTTTTTCTATAAACAAGTGCAGATTTTTGCAATAGCAGTAAGAGACCTAAATTCAAATTGAGGTCAAGCATTTGACAAGTGATGAGTGTCCAAAATCGTGACACCAAGAAGCACGAGCATGAGTCTTGTCTTCTTTTCCAAAATAAATATTCTCCTCAGATTGTATTTGTGGTTGCAACAACTCATGTAGCCATAATATGGTTGAAAAGGAAAGGGAAAAGTAGCAGGGCAAGGTAGCATCCTTGCATCAACTTGAAATTGATGTCTCTATTCATCCAATCTATAGTGTTCTTGGAATATAGGATGATCATATTTTTAAAAATTTTAAATATTTGATATTTTGGATTTGTTTAAAATGAAACTAATTGAAGAGGTTTTAGGGTTTCATAGATTATAAATAATTTAAAGTAGTTTTTTTTATTTCACACACATCTCTGAGATTGAAAAAATAGATGGGAGCCTATAAATTTCTTCTAGTGAATCCAGATGAAACTTTAGGTGTCTGGTATGCATGTACTATTTCTAGCGCTATTCCATGCAATTTAAACACAATAAGAGTGCACAAGTAGCCTAGATTTCAAATCAAATATCTTATTTGGGATAGTTATTTCTTCCTTCTTTTTAGGTCATGCTTTTAAAAATTCAGGATATTCTGAAGGCTCTAGCCTTCAAGCACAAGAATCACCCGAGAGAAATAACGGTTTACATTAGTTTGGATTCAATTGTTGGAATGAAATGCAAGGATATCCTCCAAGGTATTTATTTTTAGTTTATTTCTTTGAAATATACTCTGTACCAGGTCATGAAAATAAATAATACTACCCTTTGATGCTTCCAAAAGAAGGTCTTCTTATTAGGTTAGATTTGTGGTTTAAACATCTCATTCAACCAAAATATAGTTAAGAATAAAGGGAAAGGTGGAAGCCTTGAATCAACCCGAATTTAATGTCAATATTCATTAAATATGTAGCTTTCTTAGCATCCAGGATGATCATATTTTTAGATTTTTTAGATTGTGGATATGTTTAAAATGCAACTAATTTAAGATGTTTTAGGATGTCAGAACTTATAAATAGTTTAAACCAAGTTTTTTTATTGAACACACATCATTAGGATTGAAAAAATAGATGTGGACTTGTGAAGTGATTTTGGTGAATTCAGATGAAACTTTAGGTGTCTGGCATGTGTGTACTATTTTGGGCATTTTTCCCTGCAATTTAAACAATGATAAGAGTGCACAAGTAGTCAAGGTGTCAATTAAATATCTAGTTTGGGACATGAATTTCTTCCTTCTCTTCAGGTCATGATTTTGAAATTTAATGATATTCTAAGGATCAAGTCTTTAGGTACAACAACCACCCAAAAGAAATAATAGTTTACGTGAGTCTGGAGTTGAGTGCTGGAATAAAATGCAAGGCTATGGTCCAAAATTTTCATTTCTAGTTTGGTTCTTTCAATATATACTGTACCATATCTTGTAAATAAATAATATTTTCCTTTAAACCATTTTTTTCCTAAGAAAAAAAGTTACATTTTCATTTTAAAAAAAGGAATAAAAAATCGCTTTCTTCAGGTGCATTGAGGACTATACATATCATCCTAGAAATGTGAATTTTCCTTTGTCTTTAAGTAATTTGTTTTATAATTAAAAAGATATGTTCTACCAAAAGAGTATTTAAATTTGGACTACATATTATATTACTTCCATATCAAAAAATTGCAAAAAAAGACAACCATTATTACACTATTCCTTCGATATTTTTCATTTTGTTCTTAGACTTTCCTTCTAGTCTTGTGATGGCAACCCTCTTGAAACTCTATAGTAGAATTACCCTAGGCTGTAGTAAGCACGTAGTAAGATACCTTTGGAAACTGAATCTATTTGTTGATTTAATTTCCTGTAGACATGATAGATTTGAAATGAATTGAAGATTCCAAGAATCTCCTCGAGGTGGGTAGCCAAAGCATTAAGTGTTATATTGTGAATTTGTTGATATCTCATCATCCATTTGACTACCAATGAAGAATCTACATAGCCCTAAAGTGAATTTTTATGTAACTGATGCTCAATAACCCACTGAAGTAAAAGACCTCAAAGCTATTAACTATGCATATCAATTCTTTCCCTTATACAAGAATGCTTCGAAGTAGACGTAGAGAGTTTTTGAGAAATAGATGACCCACCAATACCACAAAGAATTTCATCCCTTGAATGGCACCATCAAATAATCCATAGCTTCTATTCTTATCATCAACAGCTTTCCAGTCTGTCTTAGGAGTTTCACTTTAATATCTTTGAAAACTCATGCCTTGTTGTTTACTCATGTAACCATGTTAGCCTTAAAAAAAAGGTAATTCTTCCTAAATGTTTTTTTGATATAGTTGTTGTTGTTTATATAGCTCAATCTCACCCAAAAAAATAGTTTTCATGTTTTGGATCCTCAAGGGAAATCAAGGTGCATGCATGTCTTCTTTCAATGGACAATAAATCCAACAAAAAGTATTCCTCAAATAAGATAACTTCCAAAATTCTAACATGCATGGAAGAGATTTAATGGATATTTATGACATGCATGGAAAATCATTCATGGATAAGAATTGAAAGTTCAGACGTGATCAGCCTAATAAATATTGTGCCTAACCAGGCATACCATCCTTTATCTCCTCACAAACAACTCAATCAATTGTTCTCTATATGGGAAAGCCAGTTCTGCTTCGTTTCCTTACTTTCTTTTCAAATTCATTTCAGGAATAGAAGGGTCCTCAAGCAATCGTTATGCACCATGGTGCATAGAGGATACAAATTACAAAAGACTTGATTCATCTAAAAATTCTGTAGAGTTTTATTTGAGACTTTCCTTGTTTGAGGAACTTGCTACCAATAGAAATGCCCATTCACATCAATACTATGAATTTCCTTTAGAATGAGCAGTCTCAACTCTGATTTTGAGCAATATCTTGTAGATAAATATGGCATTGAATGCTTTCTATTTCTCTAATATTCTAATATCATCATGTAGCAGCTTCGTTTTCCATGAATAAATGACAACCTGCATAACATACTAATCTCCATGTTGAATTTATGTATTATGATTGCTGGAAACACTAAATCAGATGACACCTACCAAAGAAACTCTTTGATAATGCATTCATGAAGATGACACAATAGTTATCGCACTCCACACTTTTAGAAAATAATCATTCCAACATTTCTTGTTTAATAAATCTCCCAATAGATGCCCAAATTGTTGGAAACTCACCATATATGTCCTTTACTTAGTCTGAAATTGACAATTTCATGAAGATATGCAAAAGGTAAATCACTCCTAATATAAACTTTCCATGTGACCTACTTAATCCATGTTTCTCTATGGTACTCTATGCATCAAATGATAACAATTTGTAGGTTTACTCCCATCCTTTCTCGGCATCCAAGCCCCCTGGGTCTCAACCCCCAAGATCTGGATCAATGGTATGAGAGAAGGTACGCTCTCCATGGGGATGAGGGTTTGAGCATAGTTTGGGTTCAAATATCTGCAAAGATTTCGAGCCTCCTTTTGACACACTCAAAGTCCATTAATGGGACATACACTGTAAGCATCACAATTGGTCCTCAGGCAATACAGGATATCTAAGTTGCAATAGAAAGTTACATGATCTCTACAACATCCGATTTTTCTCTACAAACCCTTGGCATCATTTGTGGCTCTCTACACTCTCAGATCAATCATTATTTCATCCTCATATCACCGTGGAATATAATAAAATCATTTTTGCATGCTTATTGGATCTTGGGATACCTCAGTCTAGCCCCATCTCATCCCAACCATAGTTGTACGACCATCATATAAACACCATGATAGACGAACTAAATTTCATAGAGAGTTTTATAGGATCTTCCATATTTCATTGGAAATATATTTCCGTCATCTAAAATGGGTATTTTTCGGTTTTTCATTTACCTTCCTGGTTTATGAGATTTGCTTGTTTAAAGCAACCTGCCACATGCCCTAATTTGCAAAACATTTTATGTTTTAAGAAACATTATGTTATATTATATTTTAAAGTTTGTAATTGATAACCAAGTGGGGTCAAGGATAATTGAATGTAATTGCTGAATATTTTATTAATAAATAAATGAAAGATCAGACAACAATCTAGGGAAGCTATTAAATGAGTGTTTTACTGGTCACTTGGTGGAGAAGGCTGGGTGTAGAGCAGATTGACACTTGGAAGCATCCTCAAACAACTTCTAGCTGTTGTAGGTGGCAACTTCCTTATTTTTGTGGTCATGTTCCCTAAGGAAGTTGAACAAGTTCAGGTGGCTCATTAAATGAAAACTGGCCCAAAAGACCTAGGCATGCTAATAAAACTTCCCATTGAAGACAACTGAGGCTTCTCATTCTTGACTTGTGAACATTCTGAGTGAATGAAGTGCACAAGAAAATTCGATGGAGGGGACTAGCTGAAGTATTTTTTGAGTGGAAAAGTGTTGAAGACCTGAACTAGTGTAGCTATTCTAAGCTAAGTTCATACTACTGCATGTAGAACTGACTTACTGCTGAACACTCAGTAGAGTTGCAGAGGATTACTAAACTACCTCTCTCACCCAGTACTTCTACCAGGTGGACCAAGAGACAAGCTCGGGGGTCCTGATATTTGTTGTCCAACTTTTCTCCAGGAGTTGGTTGGGAGGAACAGGTTCCTTAAGCTGCTCTCACCTCATCTATATTTCTAGGTTCTACTTTTTTTTTATCTAGCTATCTAATTGTTTGTTGTTATCTAGAAATTTTGAGTTAAAGTAATGAAATGTTATGCTTCTAATCTGTTACTGCTAGGATTAGTTTAAAATATATATATACTTTTACTGTAGAAATATTGTGAAAAACTGGATTAGATAGATTTGGGTAAATGATTAGAAACTCTAGTTTAACTGATAGATAGAAAGTAAATACCCAAAGTGTATTTTTCCACACCTTTTATAAAGGTAGTACTCTAGTACAGTAGGTTAGATTAACTTCAGATAAAGAAAATCGTTTGAAGTATACATGAATGTGATTTATTATTTTCCACAATTTTTCTAAGAGTTATTCAGCTGCATGCTTTTCATTTCTATTCTGATTTTTTACTTAAATTAAGTATTATGTAATGAAATAGACAAATTTGTCTCTAGGAATGATTTTAAAATATGAATATACTTAGTGAGTGTATTTAATTTAACAGCATACAGGTTAATTACTATAATAATTAATAGACGCTATAAGATAGAAATTAAATAGGTAGGAAACAATGAATAATAATAGATATTTACTCCGATATATTATCTAAGTAACATAAAAAATAGAATAACATTATGTTCAAATATTAACAATGCATTTAAACTAAGAGAAATTAGGGTTTTATAATTAAAACCTAATTAAAAGAAAGTGTAAATTTAAAGTAATATGTCCACCTCTTTCACTAATAGAGGGGTTAAAATTTAATCCTTAAAACAAATTATAACTTATATACTGTGTTTATATAACCATAACATTAACTAAATGAATATAGGAAAATTAAAACATCCTCCACGAGGAACAATAGTAATACTATCTGCATGATAATAAACAAAATAAAAACCCTTCAATACAATTCAAAACAGGAAACAATAAAGATTCAGGAGGTGATATTCACCCCTTATCTCTTATTTTTTTTTACTGACAGTAATAATCAAAATAAGATTTAAAAACCCACTGTTCAATCTAAAGTTACAATTTTACATAGAAGCAAAATAAACATTAATTTAATTTAACAATAACCTTTTATAGATCGAATTCACAAAGATTAAACTTGAACGGTTGAAGAATACAAGCCTACCTTATTATTTAAAAATCACATTAACAATACATATGTATTATCCAAAAAATATAATTTACAAAACAGTAAGTCATGAGGTTTATCCAATCCTTAAGTAACACTTTAAAACGCTGAACTGAATCATATAAGTTACGGCTTTATGGCCTTTCAAAAATGGAGTCATGACTGAGAAGCCTGATTAAAATAACTTAACTATAAAACAAAAATATGACTAAGAAGGCCGTAAGTATTAAGTCTTGGTTACAAAAGCCCCATGACTCCTTAACGAAACAACCACAAAGGGATTTAAATAATACTAATAAATATATTAAAGTAACGGCAGCCACAAAGGGCTTTGAATAATACTAATAAATATATTAAAGTAATGGCCACATGGCCATCCAAAATTATTTACAACATAGTGTATCCACTGCCAAGCCAAACAAACCAGAATCCAAGAAACTAAACCAAATCATTGTAAACATCATACACCACTGCAAGATAACCTCAGCGAAACCAATTCTTACCAGAAGAAACACTATGGTGGATCCCCCTTCACTTAGCATCTTTCAACTCAGGATCTATCTTTTGGATGGGAGCCTGTAAAAAGGAAAGAACCACAACGATTTAAACCCTCTGTCAGTAGAGAAAATATTTAACCTAAGCAATGCAAGTTTGAACAAAATATGAAGAATTCATACCTTGGTTTATTTCCTTTCCTTAACTATGAAAATGATGGTTATTTGAAACCCTAGTCACCACAAAAAGTGTAACGAGCTTCAAAGGAGATTTGACAGAGGAGAACACACAACATATATTGTGTAAGGCTGATACCAGAACCTCGGTAAGACAGAATAAAGTTACATTAAAGACTAGGATGAAAATATATTTTCACCCTTTTGCACCACTCGATTATGCATCTATTTATCTCAAGCCACACAGTGACAAACCAGGCGCTGTGCTCACCTCACCAACTCTCCAATGCACCAGAGTATGAAGAGTAACTCTCATAGAGGTGAGGTAACAATTCCCAAAGGGGTTCTTGCACTACAGAAAGCTGCAAACACGTAAATCCTTCAGTGCAGAAGAACTAAGTTGAGCACAAAAGAAGCCTGTAACAATTAGAGTAAGGTTTGACAACAAAACCATACGGCCGTGAGCCTGCCGCTCATACATTCGCAGCAGAGCCAAAAGAATAGGTAAGAATGTGATTTTTAGGGTTTTAGAAGACTTGAATATTTCCCAAAGTCAACCCAAAAACCTAACCATCGTGTAGCTACCACGTGGGATGGTAAATCTTTACAAATTATGTGTTATTGGATATAGTTCGAAAAACCTCCGAAGTAGCCTGCAAATAATAAATTTTGATCAATAAAACTAGATTATCACTTGGTTATAATTTATCTTACCCTTCTTCACGGTCAATGTATATGGTTGTATCCCTAACAATTAAAGAAGGTAGATAGTAATTATACTAGTGTTTTAGTATGGTTCATAACCCTTGCAATGTTAAAAAAAACATAAGCAAGAAACTATCCAAGGATAAATTGTATAATGAAAATACCTTGTAGCAAGTTGAGAAAATATAACAAATAAAAATCAATTATATATATTCTTGCTTCTATAGAAAGATGCATAGCTAGCATGTTGGCTTAAATATTTAATTGATATTATGAATAAAGGTGCTAGAGTATTGTTTTCTCTTAGTAATACCTGAGGAGATGTGAAATGATACAAAGGAATAAAAGGATAGATTTCTTATAGAAAATAATTCATCTTTCTTTACATAAAAACTAATAACACCACAATCTAAAGGAAACATTTTGTATCAAGGCACCTCCATTTTGGTAAGTATTAGAATAGTTATAAACTATCATATGTACTAAGTACTAGTTTTAATGTGTGTTATTAGTCAACGTACTTTATGATTTTAATTGGATCATAAATATTCTAGGTTATTGTAACTCATTATTTTGTAGAAAGAAATATGTTTCACAAGATGCATTTTACTAGAATTACATACAAGCTTTAAACTGAGAATAGAATGATGGAAGTTAAACAAACAAGTTTTAGCAGTATTGAGATGGAAAAGTAACTAACCTAAGTTCATTTTATTAAAATTATTGTTATTACTATCAACTATGAAGATCATAAACAATAGGATCAATGATACCTCTTTTACTGCTCAAGCTGTAAAACAAATAAACTAACTAGCATTTTATTCTATGCTAGTTGAGATGATAATCTCGATCTGGAAAACTGGTAGCAAAACTTCTTACATGTAAAGGACCTATAAAAGAAGCATAACTTCAATGCGTTAGATATAAGCTAAGTAAGCCTCGATCTCAACTGAAGTTATCTCCTACTTGTCATAATACAATAAAAACATACTTAGTATTAAGATTTAGACATAGGTTTCATTTCCTGTTATTCCAAATCATAAACTTCTAAATCAAATCCTTAACATGGAATTATGAAGACAAACTAATAAATATACAGAACTAGAGTTTTACAAAATGTTCATTTCTAGTTAATACTATTTAAAGTAACCATTAGAAATGATTTGTTCCCAGGAAGTGACGACTACGGACATTTTATGTTACATGAAAAATTTTAAATTTTTTATGAATTTTTGGAGTATTACACAACCTATGTTTGTACATAGTGTGACCTCACATACAGAAACTTCAAACATGTACCACAGAATCCAAAGAACATATTAGAAGCTCTATTATATCTTATTGGAAAGATATTTCCATTAACTAAAATAGGTATTTCACGGTTTTTCGTTTGGATCTCTGTTTTGGGAGATATCATCGATTGAAGAAACATATGTCTAAAAAACCAGTGAGTGTGCGTCCCTTGAGATTGAACAACCATTTTCTCACTCCTTGGGAAACCACCAAGAAAGTATGTTATATGGATGGAAAGGTCTCTTCAATATCTCAAATGGGACTTCAACAGAATTCAATTTCACCACTTGCATTAGAAGCTATTAATGGATTTGCAACAAGACATCAACTTCACCAAAGACCATTTTTGGACTTTTACGAAATCCTATTGTAATCATGGTTATGGGTTAACCACACAAAACCCATGGTTAATGGTCAACCACACAAAACCCATAGTTATGGTTATGGGTCAACCACACAAAACCCACGGTTATGGGTTAACCACATAAAACCCTTCTCTTCATTGGTAATTGACACAGTGTAATCATGGGCCTGTTTTTAGCATGAAATGATGGGGGGCATCATTTTTTAAGAGGGGAGGAATTATCTGACTTTCAGGGGGAATATAGACTAAATTCATATGTATGAATATAAAAGCATTAAATGGAGATGCCACCCTTTCTTAGTCATCATAAATACATTAAATGGAGAGCCCATGCTCTCTCATCCATGGTAATTGATAACTCATTGTTTTGACCCATGGTATTTCCCCAAGGCACATTGTAATAATGTTATAAAAAGGCTATATGCCTTCTCATTAAAGCATCCAAATATTTTTGGCATCCTCCCTTTTAGTTATTATATTATTATTGGGATTTTGTTTTAAGTGTCTTTCTTAGTATGGTTTCATAGGCGAGGATAAAATAACCCTCTTTGAGCCTCGCCCCTCCGTGTGGCCTATTTACTCTATGTTTCTCTATGTTACTATATGCATCAAATGATAACAATTTACAGGTTTTATCCCCTCCTCTCTCAGCATCCAAGCCTCCCGGGTATCAACCCCCAAGATCCAGATCATAACATGCTTCTTATTTTTAGTTATAAAACATTGAAAACAAATCTTTTTACAGAAGAAAAAATTAAATAGATAGCGCACCAGCACAAGGAGAAACCTCATATAAAATAGTAAACCCCTATCTGAAAAATGAAACTCCTACCATTAAAGAAGTTGCAATCAAGTGGCCAACATATTGCAAAACTTTCTTTTACAGAGCAGTAAGGTTTGCCTCAAACACTAACACTAGCATACCAAAACATTCTCCCTTTAGAAAACCAAAAGGTGTTATGCAAGGGAGAAACATGACCCTAAAAGAGAAAATTAGTTGCTAAGATGTTCATAACAAAAGCTAGAGCTTGAACATGGGTCTCTACAGCCACCAAAACTAAACCTGCAATAAATATTGTACCTCCACTCAAATTATGTGACATAAGTATGTTGAGGGATTTATCAATTTATGATAGTTATGAGGCAAGAGAAGGAGAAAAAATATAGGCATGTTGATGTTTTTTTCTTGTAATTATGGTACATGAGATAAGTTGCAAAATACTACCTTTTGAGGGAAGGCCTATATTCATAATATTTTAGATATGCTTGGATATGCCAGGGTTATGGCCAAACTGTATATTCTTATTGTGTATGGATTTGCTGCCTCTTTAGAATGTATTGCATCTATCTTGAACAAAGGCTATGAGTGTGGCATTTTTGGGATCGTCATATTTCTCTCCCTAATTCAAACTATAGCATAAATAATTGTAAAAAAGGATGGAGTAGGCCATCTACTGTAAGCTGATCTAGTTCGTCCTCCAAGTAATGACTGCACCAAACTGTAAAGACCCTGCTAAGAGTTGGGTGAGTTTTGGAAGTTGGAACCGACTGCTTATGTATTTTTGGTTCGGGAAAATTATCAAACACTTAAATGCACATGTCTAGATGTCACTGTATAAACCCAACCATCCATTCTGAATATTAATGTTAACTGTCACATGGCTTGGGTGGTATCTTTTGTCAAACACTTTGTTGTATCTCTATCTAAACTAAATTTTGGGATATATTCTTTGTCTTAGAGCATGGAAAGCTTGTTTCAGGCTTCATGTGTCATCATATTTTTATCAATCAATGTGCATGCAAAGATTTCATATACATGGAAAACCAAGACATTCACCACATTATAAGAAAAAAAACTGTAGACTTCATTGACAATTCAAAACAATAACAGTGCATACTAGGGACTGATTTTTAAAGCAGATTTTCAGACCTGTAACTTATTTGAAATGACAACCACTTAATATTAAGATAAATAATCTCAAACTAATAATGACTGGGATGAATGGCATGACCGGAAGCTGGTACACAATAGTAGAAATGTCTTCCACAAGGTGTAATCTCTTTATGTCAAAGGTACAGGTTGGGACGTTCATTTTTAAAGGCTTCAAAACTGATATGAACCTTGACACTAGCCTATCTTTAGAAAAGAATTGAGGACAGATTTCTAATCATCCATAGTGTTGTTAGTATCCCACACATATTGACCAAGTCTTCAACCAAAATCAAAGATGTGAAAACTTTATACTTTGATTTGGTTAGGGACATTACAAAGTATTTGAGGCAAATAGAGGGGGCATGTATATGTAGGTTGATTGTAATGTCTATTTTGATTATAGAAGGTTCTTTTTTCTTTTATTTTTTTTGGGTTGACTAGGGTATGGCCTAAACAGTGATGAAATCAGCCACTTGTTGGCACCCCAACAACTCCCCTTGATTTTGCAAAATTCAAAGGGGAACCCCCATTAGAATATTGTAAGTATTTAGCTTTTAGTTTTCTGTACTTTATCTTGTTTGGTTTGGTAGGTGATTTTATTGCTTGTTTCATTGATCCTTTTATTTTTATTTTTTTTACTACTTATTATTTGAGCTTGTTTTACCTCTCATGATGTTTTTATGATCTTGGTCATGTGATTCTCTTGATTATGCTTGAATATTCTTATTTTTGCTTGGCTTCCTATTTAAGTCGATCACATGCTTAGATTTGTCTTGACTACATCAAATTCATATTTCAATAACTTAGTGTTGAGTTTCTTCATCGAATGAGAACTCAATTTGAATATTTTCATTTACATTTTACATCTTTTAAAAGCATGTCAATGAATCTCATTTTTCTAAGATGAAATAGTTATGGTTTATTTGATATGGAAAAATACTAAGTTTTATACCATATAATCTTCTTTTTAAAACAATAATGTGTCTATTAAAATTTCATTTCATTGAAAAACACATTATTAATAATTGAAATTTTCTTGGTTTAGATATCTAGAATTAATAATGAGATACCCAAGATGATGTAAATAACATCTCCTTTACAATTATGCAAAATTCATTGATTTAAAAATTTATTTGATAACTTTTGATGCATGATGTGACTTTATTTCAATATTATACATTTGTTTTAAAGTCACTTATCATTTCCTTAATATTTAAATAGATTTTCCAAGGCTTACTAAAAGTTATACTTTAAATGGTTCACCATTTTTATCATCATACACATAGAAGCTTTTTACCAAAATTTTGTATTTTTTTTAAAAACAGGTGGTAAATGAAAAGGTTTATTACATGGTAAAATAAATCATTTTTTTATGTTCCGGACAGGGGATATATATGATTTACTTAGGTGAATTAATTTAGGAGGTTGGTTTAAATTTTTCACATTTTTAATGTTTTTGCTAGAGTTTGTATCAATTTTTTTGGGGGGAAATTTTAGATTGGATTTATCTTGTTTACTATTGGTGTATATAGGTGATGTAGGCCTGGGAATTTGTATTGCAAGACCCTGCGGAGAGCTTACATAAGTAGAAAATGATCATTTTGTGCCAGACATATTAAGGTGTGTGGATGAGACTACTGTGGGTAGACTGGTAGTTGTTAGTTTCGATTCTCCAAAAGACTATCTTTTCACCATACTATTAAGGATATCCCTGTTCTTTTTTAATATAATATAGTGGAGAATCGATGTATGTCCTCCAAAGGATATATATAATTCACTCGGGTGATTAATTCAAAAGCATATTTTAACTTTTAATTTTTTAAATGTTTTTACTGTAGTTTGGATTAATTTCTATTTTTTTAATAGTTTAAATTTTTATTTAACTTGGTTTTTATTTGTCTTTTGCAGGTGACTTTTGCTTGGGACTTTGTGTCCCAAGACCAGGAGGCCGCCAGCTACCCTAAGCATTCACACTGTCATGTATTGAAAAATAAGTTTCTTTTTTTCTTTGGACAGAGAGCCTACGGGTCATGTATTGAAAAATGGTTTTCATTTTTTGGACAGAGAGCCTTCTTGCCAAATTCAAAGCTATTTGGTTGAGGACAGAACATAAATATGAAAGACTTGAACATCCACAAATATTAAATAGAATCATTCTTTCCAAGCAGCTAGACTACACTCTATGGATTTTGGGGTCTGGAGAACCCAAAAAAAATGTGAATCCTTTCCAATCTCACACGCCAATTTTCCAATCCGTGATTCCCATTCATAAATCCATTCAATGGTCTGGTTAATGGTCGACATACTAAAATTAAATGATATGTGTGGTTTACAGCCAGGCTCAGGTGCAACAACAAAACACCCTACCTGTACTTCTGATATCGTGCAACGATCTCTAGCACAACATTCAAATTGTACGCTTGCATTACCAAAACCTTTGATTGACAAATAATTCTTGATTTATACAGGCCCCATGAACTCTCATGTGCTGAATTGCTTCAAGAAATGGACCGAGAAGGCCTAAAATTTAGCCTCAAAGTTCTAGACCAACCTTAATTTTAATTTCACCTTCCCTATGTCTGTGTTTTGAATTGACAAGAATCAGTTTAATGCAGTGAAAACTGAGAACAGTTGTTGTAATAAGTTGTTGACATAGTTGATATTTGTTTTATGTTCTGAATTCTTACATGCTGTTGAATTAATTACAGGAAGTAACTGAGTTTCGCTATTGTGTTGATAATAGCTTGTGTGCTAGCCGCGGAAGGAGAGGCCGTCATGATGAGAGTTCATGTCAGAATCACGATGGGCTATGGTACATACAGGCAATAAGATCAATGATTTCATGGTACAAGTAAATCTTTGTTTTCTTTCACATGCATTTTTTCTTTCCTGCAACACAACAAATACTCATCACCTCTACTCTCTTGCATTGATTTCTTTATGCCGAGAGACCGAGAGAGAGAGCAACACATGTATGTATGATTTTAGATTCAAATTTTACCCCGTTTCTCCATAGAGCCTGAGGAAGTTTGACATATTTGAGCTGTCAAAAATGGGGAACGAGAAATTCATGAGAGCTCTCAAAGCCATGAAGCATTTGGGCCTTACAAGTAATGATGTGTCTCTAGTCCTGAAGTGTTTGCTCAAGGTATACTTACATTTGAGCTGTATAAATGTATGTATGATGGTTATTGCATTTTGATTTTGGGCCTGCTAGTATAGGTATATGACAATGAGTGGAATCTCATAGAGTCCGAAAGCTACAGAGTTTTGGCAAATGCTGTGTTCGAGTCGCGGGAAGAACAGGTGTAGGTACATGTATGCCCTTTGTCTTTATGCTTATATGGATGGTTTATTTACTTGCATGTAAGTAACTGGGCTTTGTGTTTCAGCACAAGAGAAAATAAGGAAGGAGGCGGGGTAAACAGATAGTTGAAGAATATGAGGACGATTACTGTGATACAGAGAATGAGTATGAATGTGAATTGAGTCAAATAATAATGCTAGAAGAAAGAAAAGAATAAATGAATTTAACTCTGTAAATTGTAAATTTTGCAAACTAGATTAGATTATTAGTTTGGGAAATATATTTTAAGCAACTTCCAAATCGCAAGGGAAATATATCCTACGTAGCTATTAGTTGTTAGTAAATTTGAGCAGTATGCAATTTTCAATTTGGCGGGAAAATAAATTCCATGTAAACTAACTAAGATGGATTCCATCGCCTTAGCAATACCTCTTACTCATTAAATTAAAATAAAATAAATGACAAATGAATCCACTGCCTTGGAGTGGCTTTGGTGAAATAACAATTTCTTCCGCTTCTGACCCTCATCCCTTACGTGCATCCTTCGGGAGAATTGGATGGGAGAATGTCACGATTTTAAGACACGGAGAGAAAGATCGACGACCTAAATAATCCAAGAAGCGGCCAATGGAAAGACTTGAGTAACCATGCGATAGGGTCTATTTACCTTCCAATCAATAATTGCCATCTCCGTACGTGATGGGAGGAGATTAGCAAGGACCACGTTGATTGTGTTAAGGCTTCTATCTCACTTACCTTATTCTTCTGCCGTGTGTTCGAATTTCCAGCCAATTATCATGTATTGCAGTTTCACGATTTCTAGGTTTATTATTCTATCAAATACTTTTATTAATATGTGGCTTCTATGTCTACAAAACTTTATTAAACTTTAAAATCCAAAAAATCAATTAAAATGGTTCTTTAATTTGAAAGTATTATTTCAATGATATTCCTTGAGTTGCATTGTAAACAAAAATTCAAAATCTCAATGCTGCTTTACTAAATAAATTATTAATTTTTTTAATTCTTTTTTAAATTTAAAAATTGTATTAATACTACAAATTAAAGTTAATTAACCTATTTTTTAATTCAAATTTTTAATAACAATTATAATATAATTGAGTATGATATTTTTATTATATTAATTATTTTTCAATGTAATGTGAGTTGCACATGATTATATTTTATATAAACCTTTTTCAAGAAATATCATATTTAATTATAAAGAGGCTTAAAAAGATGATTATATTTGACTTGTTTTTGTTTTATATAATTTATTTTACTTTATATATATATATATACATTATACCATTTACATTTTATTAAAGTTTTGTTTTTATAGTATTTGCATTTTATTAAAGTTTTTTTTTATAAAATTTTTGATTAAATTTTTAAGCGTCTGCTTAATTTGTAAAGAGTTTTTTTTAATTAAGATCTTAAACATTTACTTTAACCTAACTATAAACATTTACCTTAACTTAATAAGTTTTATAAATTATAAACAGACTTAATTATTTTTATATTTATATAAAATACATATATATTTTTAAATATTATTAACATTTTTTTATTTACATTATTACTAATATAATTTTATTTATTTTTAAATTATATTAAATTTGTAAAATTTATTTGATATTTATATATATTTAATAATTTAAATATAAAAAAGTAAAATTATTAAAAAATGATTTCTAAGTATAAAATTTTAAAAACAAAAAATTGATAAATTTGATGATAATATCCATAACAAATCATAGTGGAAGGAAAAATACAGTTATTAAAAAATGATTTCTAAGCATAAAATTTCAAAAACAAAAAATTAATAAATTTGATGATAATATCCATAACAAATTATGGTGGCAAGCATAGGTGTGAGAGGATTCTATATACCCACATATTGGATCATACATGACCATCACGTAATAAATAAAGAAACATAAATTTAATTGAAATTAACTACAAAATATAAATATAAACAATTTTTTAATAAAAATAAATTTTTTAAAATAAAAATGTTCATTTTTAATTAAAATAAAAACATTATTTATTTTTGGTGAGAGACATTTATAAATAGGTCAAGAGCATTAGTTTATATTTAGAAATTGAATTTTTTTTGTATTCTCAAAAGTTTAACTTTGACTTTAAAGAAAAGAAGTCACTAAATTTTACTGAGTGATTTGTCTAATTTTTATTGGACAGGCTGTGTATGACCCAAGCCTTGGAATCTATTCTATTTCTGAATAATCGAACCTATTTGTCTATCATTCCAAATACTACAAAAATTTCTACATTTAAAATTTTGTTCTAGATCTTGGTTTATCAAATTCTTCTTTCTACAACATCCCTATTGTGACAAGAACTACTAACAATGTTGGGTACATTGCCACCTCGTGGCTCTTGTTTAAACGTTTGCCTCATGTCATTAAATTATCATTCTATTAAATGAAAACTTAGCAAGTCAACTTATTATTAATATGCTTGGGATGTTTTGCATAAAACGAATGTTTTAAAGTCTACTTCACAAAAGAATGCCACGTTAACAATAGATAAGGCAATCTCTGGTTTAAGAAAATGGTTCACGTCGAGGGGAGAATCTTTATCATTCATGAAATCGTTGCAAAAGGATGGAAGCACGCTTAACACGGGATTAACCAAAGAAATATTGGTTACGAAATATCATTGGGCGCTACTTTAAAGAAATGCTTGTTCCGTGGAGTATACGTGAATCCAATCAATTAAAATCCAACGTCATTGAGAGGGAGAGATTATCGATCAAACTACTTATTATATTCTTGATTTTATTTTTATGTTTTGCAGTTATTCAAATAAAATCAAATAATATATTGCGAGCATTAAAAGAATGCCATAAAGATCGATGCAAAGATAATTTAAGAAGTGATGAGTTTGTTTCACTTAATCGCTGAGAAAGAGGCAGCTGAATCGGTAGGTTATGACGTGGAGAAATGCCATATACCTATCACCAGAGAGATATTTGAGAAATTATGGGAAAAATAAAACCAGTGTAGATAATGCTGCCACATCACACGAACAAGATTACTAGACTTCTATTTCATAACATCATTTAATTTCTCCAACAACATGTAGAAAGAAACCTCCAGATTCTTGTTCTTGATCTCGGAATAGCAATGATCACGTTTCTTTGGAAATAATTGTCATCAAACAGAATCGCCTTCACTTAAGAGGTTTCTCAGATCATTACAGCCAATCACGATAATACGAGAAAAAGGAAGATTCTCCATCTTTCCTTTTTCTTATTGCCTATAGCACAATCGTTGAAGTATTACTATTCTGATAATATTTTAATGTGCAGATATAGCGAAACCTTATGGTGTGCAATTAAGATCGGATTGATAACGGGATTTATCTAAGTAGAAAGCTTGCATATTTCAATATTGAGGAAAAGAATGTCGTCGAATGCTCTGTCGACGACAAAGTTTAATAAAATATAATGTTACAAATTGTGTGAGGATGTAAATAGGTTTGAAGGCTTACTGTCATAGAAAATTGCACTGAATAAAGGAGGTCGAAAGGGAAGAATTATTTTTACCTTTCATTCTCTTTCACTACTCATAATAAATTCACCTCACTAATGGCGATTAAGTATTATTTTCAAATGGATATTCTTTGTTTTACATTACTGTAATTTTTGGTATACAAGTTTGTAACGGAAGAATAGAGCAACGGGAATCTATTCTTGAGACTTAAGCGGGGATGATGATTGTATACGAAGATACACATTTTCAAAGGAGGACAGCACAGTGAAAGCAGAAAATTCGACTGACCAAATCATGAGTGGGATTTAGTGTTCCAACCGCTATTTTGGAATTAGTTGCTAGTCTTAAGCCGTATTTAATGATGAGGGATTCCACTCTGTAGAGGGGGGAAGTCTCAGCAGAAGAGAGAAACAGTGTTTTTCTTTGTTCTGTTTTCTATTGCAATGTTTCTGTTTGCAAAAGGGAGATGAGAGGTTGCTAGAGAGAAGTTCTGTAAAGTTTGGAGGAATTGTTCTCCTGGATTTTGTAAGACTTCTTTCAGTTTGGTTCAAGGTTGGATGTAATAGAAAAATAAGAGTCAGAATATGATAAGGATCATTGTTTTGTAACAAGAGCTTTGCCACAATTCCTTCTCTTGTTTATCTCTGTTGTATCCATATTTTATTTGGTACATACATACTTTACAATTATGTGCTAAAATCTTTTTGTATTCCTCAGGTTTGTGTTATTTTGAGATCTGTTTAAATGATTACATGGTTGTTTTAATGATCTGACTTTGTTTGTCATTTTGCAGATTGTGTTATCAAATTTATGTTGTTTTAAATTCGAATGATTAACTTTGTATTGTCATTTTGATTTTAACAACATTTATTTTAAATTCAGATTTGAAAATAGCATTCATCTTTCACCATGGTCTTGCCTGCAGTATAGATTAGGATGTATAGATTAGGTAGAATTCGGTTTTAAACTTAGATTTACAATTTTATCTTATAGCAAGAAACCTAAACCTACACATTTAGCAGCTGTTAGATCTGTTTTTAGTCTGGCAATTACTAAATTGTTTTGTTTCAGCTATTGGAATTTATTATAGATTATTTTTACATATTAGTGTAGTTTTAGTTTCAGGAAGTTATCCAATACAACTATGAGACTCTCTTGCTGAGAGCAAACCAAAAAGGCAGTGGGGCCTTTTCTTCCTGTGAGAGGTAGCTAATACAAACATTCAAGGAACTATTTTAAGCAATCTGAGTGGGTTATCTCTCCTTGTTGGCCTTAGGATAGAAAATACGGCCAACACCACTTTGGCCCAAGATAGCCACGTGGAGTTGTCCATTCCTAGCTTGGACACTTTTAGCACAAACTAATTCAAAACCAGTTGAAACAACTGGTCTAGACAGGCTTCAGTGAAAACATGTCTATAACATTTTTATATGCGACCATCTTTATTTTCTTTGCTAGATGTAGAATATTGTTGTTTTATTTTTTGGTATAGTTATTTTCTTTGCAATATATGATAAGATGATATTAAAAACAAAAGAAAATAGACAGTTTGGCTATTGAAATTTGGAACATTCTCTTAGTACATAAATATAAGGCCTAGCCAGATTTTGCGTCTATACCAATATTGAAATCTTTTGAGGGCAAAATAAAAAACATAAATATAATTCACTAAATTTTCCAGTATTATATTTAAACCTAACATACGCTGTTAATGGGCATGATTAGGATAGTTACAAGCCTTCCACCTATTCTTATGGAAATTTAAATAAGTATTAATTTTTATAATATTTAGAGAGATCTCAGAACACAACATAACTGTATTGAATATGATTGGTGAGAAGTTTAATTAGTTCATCTTCTTGGTTTTCAATGTGAAATCACTCAATGGTAGGTCAAGAAAAATAGATTTTTATTCTAGTAGTAATTGGATGCTAGAAAAGTACATAGTATTATGTAAAACATTTTAAATTGCAGAAAGATAAGATTTGTCTCATGTTTGTTTCATAGATCTTAACTCATCTGTTGTTGAAGAAATATTTTAGAATTATAGGGTGCACAAGGATGAAATTCATTCAAAGAAGGAGAGATTAATGGTTAATCTTCATGTATTGTCACAAATTCTTGAGAACTAGAATAATACAGAAGATAATGATACTCAAGCTAGTTAGTTTGCACGAGCTCTAAAGAATGTGATATTCTCCTGTTGTTTGATTAATAGATTTTTTCATTTGAATTTGCATTTGGAAATTCATTGTCAAAAGTATCTTGAACTAGAATATTTAGTTAATCCACTCGATTTCCTATTCTCCTGCATGTACATGCACATGCACATATGGATTCATGTTTATTGTCACAATCACATTCATCTTCATGCCAACGCTGAAAATCCTCCAAGTATGTTTGAATTCTGCATCTTGTTACCACCTAAGTTGTACTTAGCGGTTTTTTATCAAGTGAGCCTGGTGAACCGAAAAAGGATAACTTGTTTGGACTTCAGAAGACCTTTGGAAGTCCTTCTCGGAAGAGCTTGTTGTACTATATCACATGTTCATACCCCATGGGGCAATTGTAATAAATGTTCTAGCATGATAGTGTTTGTAAAAGAATCGGCCTCTTAGACTTTATTTGTCAATCCAATCAGCCCATGGTGTTTTTTCCCTTGGTTATTATTGGTTGTTGAATAAACAACTGATAATTTATGAGTTTTTCACTCCATACCTCCAAAGTTGGGGTGGTTGGCTTGGCATTTATGCCTATTGAGATTATTAGAGTTTATGTGTCAATGTATAAACATTCTAGACATGATGGTCGAGTCATATGAACATGTCTAAGTCACCCTAGGTTTTTTCAATTTTTCAAATTTTTAGTTTTTTTCAGTGTTTTTTATTAAAATTTAATTTTTCCAAAACCTAGGCTATTTTTTAATAGTTTAGTTGGAAAAATTGATTTTGTAATAAAAGTGGGCCAAATAATTAGTTTCAGCCATGTAGGTGCTCATTTTCAAGCTAAGAGCACCATGTAAACTCATGGACCCACTATTTCCTAGTTTTGAGTGATTTTCCATCACTCAGGTCAGAAAGCACCAAAAAATCATTTATTGATTATTTTAATTAATAAATTGATGAATAATGGAGCAAATCCAAAATCATAGATTAGTGGATTCTCAGCCGATTTGATTGAAATCAGTCAGATCTGAACCAGATTGACTGGATTTGACAAATCCTTGACTGAAGGAGGTGATCAAATCAGATCCAGAGTTGCTCTTCAGTAGTGTTTATGGGGAGTTGTGCCCTCTCTCTCTCCTCCACACATGTGGACTCCCCTGGATGCTCTGTGGACTAATGTGTCGGTATATGAGTTGATGTGTCAGCTCAATGAAGCCCCAGGTTGACAAGTAGGTTCAGTTCAACTTTAGATCTGCATTGATTGACTCTCCATTAGCTGATTTGATCTGTCTCCTTGGGATTTGCGCCCCCCACTAGGTTGGATCTCCTAGTTTTTGTATATATCCAAGCATAAGCCTCCTCTTCCAAGCTAGTTAGAGTTCGATTGAAGGGCTTGCTATTGTAATACTGTTGTAATCTTTTGATTGTTGAAATAAAGAAGCTTTGGAGGCCAAATGGTGTAATGCTCTCATATGTGTGGATTAAGCATTGTCTTATGACTATTGATGCTGCCGGCTTTTCTCTGAAATTCTGCATCTGAACCCTGTCTGGCTTGAACGATTCAACTAAATCAATAGGAGTATAGTTAGGCAAGTAAGGTTACTTGTTTTTCTTATATCTCATAGCATATATGATTAGAATATCTAGATTATACATATTTAATAAGTTTATTCGCATATAATTCTTGTCTATTTTTCATATATATATCCAGATCTCATGAGGTTTCATGCAGGATTGTGTGTTTAGCTTTCAGGTAGTAAGGATTGGATGAGTTGTGGATCTAGTTTGACTCCAATATACATCCAAAATATTTGTGAAGACATTGCCCCTATGTATTCCACTAACATGTTGTCATTGCAGATCTGCTTCAGCAACAAGCACTTCTCTTCTCCTTTTCCTCCTTCAAAATCAATTTTTTTACTTGGTTACTTTGTTCACAGCTTTGATATTGTTTAGATCTATTATCTTAAAATAAATTTAACATAGATTTTTCTTCTCAAAGCCCATAATCTAGATCTTTTTCTTAAAAGGTTTCATAAGCATTCTAGATAGATAGCTTTAGGGAAATCATCCTTTTTACATGGAATTTTAAAGAGAATTTGTAGCTTGCATGCATTAGATTTATGTTTGCTATTATAAAAGATAAATCTAGCAATAAGTGCACATCATATTGGCTACCTAAAAGGAAATCCAAGATACCAAGGAAATCTTGCTTTCATTGGTTCCCTTTTTATCCTTTTTAATTAGTTTTCACTTAGCTTTTTTTGATTAAAAGTAAGTTGACCCAAAGGTACTTTCAGAGTGCTTTTGGGAATATTTCAATCTAATAAAATTACTGGTTTTTATCAGGTATAACAGAAAAGAGGAGGAGCTTTTGTTTGAAAGTGACTTTTGGGCATTCTGAATCCCCCTAGGGGTCTCCCCTTTTGACTGAAATCTTTAATTTTTGCACTTTGTAAGATCTTGGTTTCATTCTGTATAAGAATCAAGAGGCATCATATCATTTTGTTGATATTGTAACTGATGGTAATAAAAATAATTCAGAATAGGCTCTTTCGAGCCCATTCTCCATCCCCCCTGGGGGGACTTGCGTCCGTGTCCTTTTTTTGCTTTTCATTCTTTTTTTTTTTTACAATCTAGCGTAGTTCTAATCTGTAGGGTCGTATAATTCGATTTATTATCAATTCCATATTCCATATCTAAGGTTTCAAATTAATTTAATACTTACCCCACTACTTCCTGATTGACCCGAAAGGGGAAAGAGATGCATGGTAGGACTAATTAGAGAACTAGCAGTGTGTATCTTGGTTTTCTTTTCATCAACTATTTCTTCATCTTTAATAAAATTAACCCCTCCTTGTTTCCCCAATTGAGATCCATTTGGATCGAAAGAGGTTCCTGGAGGGTTTTCTTTTTAATAAGAACACCCATCTCAAAATTTACTAAAATTCACAAGACTCTGGTGTGTATGCTCTGCACTTGGTTGCGGTTCGTCCGATCAGTCAAGCTATATCAAAAGCACTTGAGTGACTAGTATAATTAGGATTCACTCTCCTAAATTGACAAACCATCAGGTGAAAATCCAACACCTAGATCAAACCATTACAGTGGCAAAATACCCAAAGGAAGCAGGAACTCTTGAAAAGTTACCTCGGAGCGCCGATCTCTATCACACCCTAACATGTGTGTTATGAAAAATAGCCCCAGAGACTCCATTTAGCCCACACATTT
>LPNX010886836.1:217303-241005 GCA_001517045.1 Pseudotsuga menziesii | reverse complement strand
AGTATGAATGGTTTGAAAAAGTTCCTTGAAAAGATCTGTACCTTCTACCTATCTAGGATAGAGTATCACATGGAAACATATGATGGACCTTTTTCCATGATATAAAGTATTGAAGAATTGGAATCACTTCTTGAACATTTAAGTGAAGAGGAGGTCCATGATACTCCCATCAAAGAATTTCCTCATAGATATTTGAGAAAGGAAGTAATTAAGCAGCTTATTAAAGAATATGAGGTATCTACCAATAGACAGCAAGATTCTGAGGAAGGGAAAATCCAAGATGATCCTATTGAAGAGCTTCAGGAGGAGCCCATGAAGGAACACATTGTTGAAGACTCTCCTCATGTCACCATATCTAAAGACATTGAAGATTTGGTGTATTCTCAAGTGTGTTGCAATGTTGATATCATTCCAGAAAGCCCTCTAGAGAAATCCACTGAGCAACAAATACCAAGTGATCCCATTGAATATGTCCAAAAGGTTTCCTTAATTGAAGATCCTTTTCATGATATCATAACGGAAGCCTATAAAGATACTTATGATAAGATCAGTACAGTGTGTGGTGAAACTAGACCTTGTTCTCCTCATGTTCGTGAAGGTTTGGAAAGTTTATTGCCTTGTAATATTTTATCTAAAGAATATTGTTATGAATACAAGGAAGACATGGATAGGCAGGAGCATGATGACATGGATGAAGAGTCCCCCACATATGACATGGATGGGAGTGATGACTATTGGAATTTCATATATAATCCAACTTTTGAAAATCTTATGGAGAATCCCATCCATGATATGTCCAACAATGGGAGTGTCTATTCAAAAATTTGTAGAAGTCCAATCTATGATACGTCCATAGAGGGGAGCACCGATCTGGATGTCTAGGAAAACCTTAGAATGGAAGAGGATCATTCATAATTTTCACATGATCATTCAAAGTCATACCATGTAGAGCCGCACAAGGATATCAGTAATGAAGACATTGAGAAACAGTATTGTGAAAATCCAGATGTGATGCAGTCAGTGGAATATCAGTCTTAGCCATATTTTTCACATATGTAGGTTCCTTATGATTTGGAGCTACTTGGGGCTTGTGCAACAAGTTATTATTTGATAAGCCTTGGTGATCAGTATGATGATGTGGTCATTCTACCTCATCATTCTGATTGGTATATCAGTCCTATCCAGTCATGGATAGAAGCAACCAGCATGAGCACATACAAGTTGGGGAAGAATTTTTATGACATTGTTCATGCCTATGATCTCCCATCCATCCCACCCATTCTCAATCATCACGCAGGTTTGCAATTTTTGAATAAGGTATCCTTACTTTGGCTAGTAACCAAAGATGAGGAATTTTTTTTTTATGTTAACAAAATGCTTAGGTGGTTACATTGGATTTTTTATTACTCTTAACCCTTTTTATATCATGCTTTGAGTAGGAAAATAAGCTCCTTGAAAGAGAACATTTAATTTTTGCATTTCTATTTTATACTTAGCTATAATACAACTTTGCTTCTTTTAGTTAGTTACCTTTATTTTGTTTAAATAAATCAGCTTAATCATGCATTTGGTTTTTTATAAAACTTGTGCTACTGAGGTTTTTCTTGTCAAGTTGAGATGTTTTTACAGGTTATATAAACCAAAGATTCTGGTGTTCTCATATCCTCTCCTTGCCTTAAACACTAGATCAAGCACACGTCCCACAGTTGGAGCCAGAATGTTACCACTTAAGTTGTACTTAGTGTTTTTTTATCAAGTGAGCCTGGTGAACCGTACAAGGATAACTTGTTCGAACTTCAGAAGACCTTTGGAAGTCCTTCTGGGAAGTGCTTGTTGTACTATATCACATGTTCATACCCCATGGGGGAATTGTAATAAATGTTCTATCATGATAGTGTCTGTAAAAGACTCGGTCTCTTAGACTTTATTTGTCAATCCAATCAGCCCAGGGTGTTTTTTCCCTTGGTTATTATTGGTTGTTGAATAAACGACTGATAATTTCTGAGTTTTTCACTCCATACCTCCAAAGTTGGTGTGGTCGGCTTGGAATTTAGGCCTATTGAGGTTATCAGAGTCTATGTGTCAATGTATAAACATTCTAGATATCATGGTCGAGTCATATGAACATGTCTAAGTCCCCTTAGGTTTTTTCAATTTTTCAATTTTTTAGTTTTTTCAGTGCTTTTTTATTAAAATTTATTTTTTCCAAAACTTAGGCTATTTTTTAATAGTTTAATTGGAAAATTTGCTTTTGTAATAAAAGTGGGCCAAATAATCCGTTTCAGTCATGTAGGTGCTCATTTTCAAGCTAAGAGCACCATGTAAACCCATGGACCCACTATTTCCTAGTTTTGAGTGATTTTCCATCACTCGGGTTAGAAAGCCCGAAAAAATCATTTATTGATTATTTTAATTAATAAATTGATGAATAATGGAGCAAATTCAAAATCATAGATCAGTGGATTCTGAGCCGATTTGATTGAAATCAGTCAGATCTGAACCAGATTGACTGGATCTGACAAATCCTTGACTGAAGGAGGTGATCAAATCAGATCCATAGTTGATCTTCAGTGATCTTTATGGGGAATTGTGCCCTCTCTCTCTCATCCACATGTCTGGGCTCTCTTGGATGCTCTATGGACTGCCGTGTCGATTTATGGGTTGATGTGTCAGCTTAATCAAGACCCTGGTTGACAAGTAGGCTCAGTTCAGCTTCAAATCTGCATTGATTGATTCTCCATCAGCTGATTTGACCTATCTCCTTGGGATTTGCACCCCCCCCTGGGCTGGATCTCCTAGTTTTTGTATATATCCAAGCATAAGCCTCCTCTTCCAAGCTAGTTAGAGTTGGATTGAAGGGCTTGCTATTGTAATACTATTGTAATATTTTGATTGTTGAAATAAAGAAGCTTTGGAGGCCAAATGGTGTACTGCTCTCATATGTTTGGATTAAGCATTGTCTTACGGCTATTGATGCTACCGATTTTTCTCTCAAATTTTGCATCTGAACCCTATCTGGCTTTAACGATTCAGTTGAATCAATAGGAGTATAGTTGGGCAAGTAAGGTTACTTGTTTTTCTTATATCTCATAGCATATATGATTAGAATATCTAGATTATACTTGTTCAATAAGTTTATTTGCATGTAATTCTTGTCTCTTTTTCATATATATATATATATCTAGATCTCATGAGGTTTCGTGCAGGATTGTGTGTTTAGCTTTCAGGTAGCAAGGATTGGATGAGCTGTGGATCTAGTTTGACTCCACTATACATCCAAAAGCTTTGTGAAGACATTGCCCCTCTGTATTCCACTAACATGTTTTCATTGCACATCTGCTTCAACAACAAGAACTTCTCTTCTTTTCCTCCTTCAAAATCAGATTTTTTACCTGGTTACTTTGTTCACAGCTTTGATATTGTTTAGATCTATTAACTTAAAGTAAATTTAACATAGATATTTCTTCTCAAATCCCATAATCTAGATCTTGTTCTTAAAATGTTTCATAAGCATTGTAGATCTAGCTTTAGGGAAATCGTCCTTTTTGCATGGAATTTTAAAGAGAATTTGTAGCTTGCATGCATTAGATTTCAGTTTGCTGTTATAAAAGATAAATATAGAAATCAGTGCACATCATATTGGATGCCTAAAAGTCAAGCCAAGATCCCAAGGAAATCTTGCTTTCCTTGGTTCCCCTTTTACCTTTTTTAACTAGTTTTTACTTAGCTTTTTTTGGTTAAAATTAAGTTGACCCAAAGGTATTTTTAGAGTGATTTTGGGCATGTTTCAGTCTAATAAGCTTGTTGGTTTTTAGAAGGTATAACAGAAAAGAGGAGGAGCTGCTGTTCGAAAGTGATTTTTGGGCCTTTTGAATCCCCCCAGGGGTCTCCCCTTTTGACTAAAATCTTTAATTTTTGCACTTTGTATGCTCTTGGTTTCATTCTGTATAAGAATCAAGAGGCATCATATCAGTTTGCTGATATTGTAACCACTGGTAATAAAAATAATTCTGAATAGGCTCTTTCGAGCCCATTCCCCATCCCCCCTAGGGGGATTTGTGTTCGTGTCCTTTTTTTTTGCAATCTAGCATAGTTCTAATCCATAGGGTAGTATACTTTAATTTACTATCAATTCGATATTCCATATCTAAGGTTTCAAAGTAATTTAATACTTAGCCCACAACTTCTCGATTGACCCGAAAGGGGAAAGAGATGTGTGGTAGGACTAATTAGAGAACCAGTAGTGTGTATCTTGGTTTTCTTTTCATCAACTTTTTATTTAGTGTTAATAAAATTAACCCCTCCTTGATTCCCCGATTGAGATCCATTTGGATCGAAAGAGGTTCCTAGAGGGTTTTCTTTTTAATAAGAACACCCATCTCAAAATTTACTAAAATTGATAAGACTCCGATGTGTATGCTCTGCACTTGGCTGCGGTTCGTCCGATCATTCAAGATGTATCAAAATAACTTGAGCGACTAGTATAATTAGGATTCACTCTCCTAAATTGACAAACCATCAGGTGAAAATCCAACACCTAGATCAAACCATTACGGTGGCAAAATAGCCAAAGGAAGCGGGAACTCCTGAAAAGTGACCTCGGGGCATTGATCTCTGTCACACCCTAACAGGTGCTTTATGAGCAATAGCCCCAGAGACTCCATTCAGCCCACATATTCCTTGCAGGTAGCCGTGAAGGTTTAGTTTTGGACATACTCCAAGTATTCTCAGGTATATCTGGAGTCCACCCCTTCACTTAATTTTAATCAACTCATATTTCACATTAACTTAAAATGTACCAAGAGGCAATTGCAAAACATTCACTCCAAGCACATGCAAGTACATTGATTTTCTTTTGACTCCATTTTAAGGCATTGGTTATTTTCTTGGTATATATATATATATATATATATATATATATATATATATATATATATATATATATATATATATATATATATATATATATATATATATATATATATATATATATATATATATATATATATATATATATATATATATATATATATATATATATATATATATATATATATATATATATATATATATATATATATATATATATATATATATATATATATATATATATATATATATATATATATATATATATATATATATATATATATATATATATATATATATATATATATATATATATATATATATATATATATATATATATATATATATATATATATATATATATATATATATATATATATATATATATATATATATATATATATATATATATATATATATATATATATATATATATATATATATATATATATATATATATATATATATATATATATATATATATATATATATATATATATATATATATATATATATATATATATATATATATATATATATATATATATATATATATATATATATATATATATATATATATATATATATATATATATATATATATATATATATTATGTCTCAGCATTGTGCTTTCGTGTGCTCATTTTGTATCTTGTCATCTATGGTTGTTTATGGTTAAATTTAAAACTCCTAAGTGATTCATTTAGTTTAACATCACCATACTAAGTAATTAGCCTTAGTAACATAATAGGGTCTATCCCCCTTGGCTTCGTTAGGATTTGAGCCTAAATGGAGGAGTCAAGAACAAGGTGACAGGCTTGACTCGAGACTTGCCCCCAAGGACACACCGAGTGGCTTGAAGATTTCTGCCACGTGACCCAAGTGTGTGAAAGGCGGCAACACAACTTACTACATAAGTAAAATAAAATCAGTTGATTTAAAATAATGTTATGGTCATGTAGTTTCCTTTCCTTTTATGGTAAAGTTTCATCCCAGAAAATTATTGTGAGCTGAGCTTGAACGTTTTCAGCCCTTGCAGCTAAGTTAAAACTAAGTCATATTGGTTGGAATCTTCATGTGCTAGTGGAAGAGTGAGGTAATTAGAATTATAAGTAATGTGGTTAAGTTATCAAATGGAAATGGGTGGGTGAGTGGAATCCACATGAGTCTCTTAGTAATGGATTCCATACTTGCTGTGTTGATCATGCATGTGGGGAATGGAATGATATGTTGTAGGTGATTGTAGGAAATGATGTAAGCTCATATAGTATAGCTTATACATTTGCATGGCTTGTACCCTCAAAGGATAGGACATGACACAAGATTTGATACAACATCAAAACATTTGGATCGACGGGAAAGTTAGTCAATTGTTTAGTTTAAATGGTTTTAAATTTGGGCATCTTTTGCATTGACTTACAAATACAGTCAAGCTGAGAATAATATTATACTGCAACTATAGTGTTCATCCGATTGGAAGTATATTTATTTTTATACATGATTTATGTTAGTTTGTGGTAAAAAATCTCTTTTTGTATAAAAATAAAAAATTTCAAAAAAGTTTGCTTTGTAGGTCAATTGTACTCTTTGGAATATGCCCTTCAACCTGTAACCATGGATCCAGTTAGATCCCCAAAATATTTAGATATTATGAATAATATAAAATAGAGGACCTTTTATCTAGAGCTAAAAATTTACCCTAGGAATAGTTTGCCACCATCTTCTAATCAAAGGATATTTATGAAGTACTTCAGCAAATTATGTTGATTGGTAGTTAAGGGAAAGAAACATAGGGTAAGAGACTTTAATTTCTGGATTTAGAAGAAGAAACCTCTCACTTCAACATTCATGTTCCTAAGCACACATTGGATTCCATTCAATTCAGTTTCAACTGCTTCTGCATGACCTCCACCTTTGATTTCTATCAAAGAAGCCGACAAATTTCCCACTTTCACTTGGAAATCCTTTGGCAAGCCCTTTTCCACTATCAATGATTTGGATTAACACCATTGCCTGTTGCCTTTGGAGGTGCCATTTATCTTATATGAGAAACCTTTTTGGGAAGAGTAGATACTATTTTTGGAGGTGGGTAAGTAAATATGGTTGTGTTCACTTTAAAATGTTATAACCGCACTTGGATTCACACTAAAGTGAGCGACTAAGCCACTATCACTAAATGCACTTCCTTTTAATTATCAAGTTTGATGACCTTCATGTCTCTAACTAACCAACCAAAGTCTTTGCTTGATATGAAACACATTTACCAAAGAGATCTCCAATATTTGGCAGCTTAATAGTAACTGCCCAAGCTAAGCATAGATTTTTATTACTTTCATCACATGGTTCTCGTCTTTCTCCATCAAATATTCTTGTAATTATTTAATTTGGCTGATTTTCAATTCTCTTGTTGACTAGGAAATACATGAGTTTGTTTAAATTCCCTAAACATGATTAACACTATCCTTTTCAAACAAGTCAAGGATGTGATTACTATCCATTATCTCGTCCTTCATTTTTAAGTGGCAGTTGTTTCAATTCATTTTAACCACCTTTGTTAAGGATTGAAATAACTCCATTTCTCAAATTTGTAATTGGACATTTTCTATACTTAATAAATCACAGTATCGCATAGTACCGTGCAAAGAATAAAATGTTAATGACTCATAAATGTCGAAAACATTCATTGAGATCTCTTGAGGTTAACAAGTTGTGGTGAAACGTTAATCCTTCAAACATTACTGTAATAAAAACAAATATCAAATCAATTTCAATCTTGTATCATTAGTAAGTGTCACAATTTTATGAGTGCCAAGTGCTGATATAAATTTTCTGTGTTAAAATCATACACAACAATCATTTTCAGCTCTGTACAAGTCCTATTTTCACTTGAAAACAAAGGTATTTATGAACTAAGGTTTCTCACAATCACTTTTTCTAAGTTTTAGTGTCATTATATAGTGTGTTGATGACTTAAAATTACAACAGTACCCTCTTATTGCAATATGGTGTAAACAATGGCTATTTTGCTTGAATACCATTGTTTTCTCATTTAAAGATGTGTCTTCAAGTCCTCTTTTCATGAGTCTCTTAATGGAGTATGATTAAATATCAAACCTTAAACAAACATAATGGTTGCTAGGGAATAGTGATTTTTGTAATCCCATTAAGCCAATTTCTTGAGTTTTGTTCAAAATTCCTAGAAAAGGTTTATGGATTTCATAACCTACTTGATCATATATTGCGAGCCTATACAATATATAATCATTTTCCAACCATTAGATACTCAAAGTTGTGTATTGATACTTTTTACCATTATAGAGGACTCTATAAGTTAGGTTCCCAAATTCTTAAAGGGTTCTAGCTCAATGGAAGAGTGCCAGCCTTACAAGTAGGAGGTTGGTGGTTCGATTATTCCATGCCCTAATCATATTATAATATCGATTAAAAAAAACTAAATTAGTAACGAAACAATGAGATATAAGTGACCAAACAAAATAACAAAAAATCATATATAAAATTACTAAAAATGACTAAATTAGTGACCAAAAATGAGAGATGTGAAACTAGGCATTAAAATGGATGCAACACATGGAGCTAATGATGAATCCAAACGTGGCATCGATATCGTAGAAAAATAAGATGTGAGACTAGGCATTAAAAAATATGCCACAGATGGCGCTAATGATGAAGCCAAACATAGCGTTGATATGGTAGAAAAATAAGACGTTACTTTTGATGCAAAACATGTTACTACATAGGAAGCAAAATATGGTGCAACAATAGAAGAAATATTTGGTGTCATTTTGGTAGAAAAACATGATGCAAAAAAGGAAGAAAAAATTGGTGCAAATTTGAAAGCGTAAATTGGCACATATTTGGAAGTAAAACATGGTGCAAAATTAGATGCTAAAGTGGTAGAAAAAATGGATACAATATTGGATGCTAATTTAGATGCTAACATGGTGCTATTAATGATGCTAATATGGCACTAATGGAGATTTCATTTAAGAAGCAAAAGCAGACACTCACTAGGAAGCAAAATAGGACATCATTTAGGAAGCAAACCTTGACATTGTTTCGGAAGCACAGTTGGATTCTATTCTGGAAGCAAAAAAATAGATGCTATTATGGAAGTCATAAAGGATGCTATCTAGGAAGAAAAAAATACATTTTTTGAAACGCTTTAAGTTTTTCCCATGACACATCCCATTTAGCGTCTAGTTTGACCAATCACTGTAAAAACAAATACACTAAAAATGGACACTAATTCCAGGGTTTGTTGTAGTGAAGCGCTAAAGAAGATATGGATGGCCCAGATCATTCAAGAGACAGATATCAATGGTCTATAATAAGATCCCCAAAATAGATATGTGTGGAAAATAGCATTCCAGAAACGATAGAGTGAAGTGAAAAATTGGACGGTCCAGATCAGTCGAGAGAAATTGCAGAAACCAATTTTTAGAAGATCGATGATGGTAAATTATTTTCACACAAGAAAAATGAAGATTCAAAAAACTGCATTTGATCATAGATAGATGGTTGGGAGTGAACCTAGAAGGAAATCGATAGTCCAGAATAAATGTGGAAACAAAGTTGTGGAATAAAATTGTGGAGGTCCAAAATGGGAAAGTGTGGTTCTGCAATCCATAATATGTAAGGTTGATGGTTGGAAAAGAGTGCGCAAAAGATCAATAGTGTAGAAGAAAGAGTCCTAAAAGGGAATTGCGGAAGTAACGATTGAGACTTTGTGAAACCTACAATCTGTAACCCACAAACTGAAACCTACAACCCATTGATCGATGACTAGGAAAGATTCCACAATGGATCAACGGTGCAGAAGAAAGTCCACAGAAAGAAAATTGTAGAAGCACTTTTAAGGAATTTGGAAAACCCGCAATTTTCATCTAATCAAAGATTGACGATCAAGGTCTAGAAAGAGTTCACAAGAAATAAATAGTGTATATAAACAATAGTTTAGACCTTCAAATATTTGTCTCTACACCTTCAATTAATAGACCGAATGAACTACAATTAGAGATCAAGTTATCATATGAGGGAAGTTGGGAGGTGCTAGGGTAAGCAACATCCTTACTAGAGGGTCATAGCCTCCTTCTAGTGGTAGTTGGTAAATATGGTGTCATAACATCCTTTTAGTAGCAGTTGATAAAACCAGGGGGTTGAATCCTTCTTCCAGTAGTTGCTGGTAAATAGGGTGTTGTACCATCCTTGTCTGTAGTAGCAAGCAAAAACTGTTTGTAAATATAATTTTGAAATAATAGGAAGTTTTGGTGGTTTAACCTATGGGATTCCATGATAAATTTGTGTTCTTGTTGATCATGTGTGTTAAAAATAAATTATAAGTGGTTTCAATTGTTAATAGTTATCAATATTGATTCACCCCCCTTCTCAGTATTGTCTAAATTTCCAGCACACTCTTGAGATACATAATCCATTTAGAGATCCCTACTGTGGGACAGACATGAAAAGGATTGCACACATGGTTGATGAAGTGTGCAAGAAAGTTGGGGATATATGGTTGCCACCTAAAGCCAAAAGAGGACTCAAAAGGAAAGATTCATCAAAGCCATTTGCTTGTCCAATAAGTAGGAGAATGTTTGGTTTTTGTTCAAATAGAGCTTCCAAAAGTTTTTAGTTTCGTACCCATCAATATGAAGAAGCCTTGGTTTCCTTGAATAAGAAGAGAAATGAATTAGAGGCAATGATTCTTGAGGTGGAGTGCAAGTCATTGCATGGTGACTGCATGGAAGAAGAAAAGGAAGGTGAATGCACTTCCAAATTCTTTATGGGTGATCTACAGATCACTGATAAGGATGTTGGATCATGTATGGGTGGAGAGACATATTCTGGATCAGATCGAAAAGAATATTACAAATCATAGTTATAGTCACCTCTTGAGACACATAAGGAAGAATAAGACAAAGCTACATCACTTGGGTGTGAACCAGATAAATTGGTGGAGGAGCAAGCCACCATAGAATCTTTACATGAAAAGGGTGAGATGAAGAACATGTATGATAGAGGTTTTGATTTTTGTAGAATCCATGTTTACTTACAACCATATTATCCATGGGAGGATGACAATACTTCACTTGCATATGAGGACTGCAAAATGAAAGACAAATGCGGGGAAGATGAATTCACTCCTAGTTTCTCTGTTGGTGAACTAAAAATCAGTGCAAGGGAGGATGATGTTGTTAATGATGATAAGGTATATTTTGGATCAGATCCAAAATAAGAATAGAGATAAAATATGAAATCATCATTTGAGGCTCCTATGGAAGTGGAAGACAATCCCCCACCAGTTGGGTGTGAACTAGAAAAATTGAAAGAGAAAAATCTGATGCAAAGGGATGAACACAGTTCTGATTTGTGTAATCTCTTGCAGAAGGATGAATTTGCAGCCACATCAGAAGAGAGTTTTGAAATCAATAGTAATTCACATATCCCCATCATCATTTAGAAGAGCTATGAACCATCTAGTCTTGCAAGTGGGAAAGCAAAAACAAATATTCATGAAGAGAAGTGCAAGTTACTCCAAGATATTTGTACTGAAGGAAAAGGAGAAGTTTCCCATGAGAATAAAGAGAATGATGTTACAGAAATGGAAGAAATAACTGAAATCCTTATTGGTGAGGATCATGCAAGAAAAGAGCAGTGTGTTGATTCACTTGACCCTACCACCAGTGGTGTAGAAGAACAATCCAGAGAGATAAGAAGCACTCTGAACATAGTTGAAATAGTACCTGCAGATGGGTGCTCAAGTTTCAATGAGACATATACGGATTCATTTCCACCTATCTATGTTGGTGACATAGATATTTCACTTGAAGAAAAGGTCCAAAGATAAACTTCCACATCACCGTTGGAGTTTCATGAAGAGGATCCAAGAGAGTGGGAAGAAGAAGAGGTTCATATGCAAGAACCTCATTTTCTTGTAGGGTCACTGAAGATGAGTGAGTGCAAAATTAAAGAGGACCTACACACTCTCCATGGAACCCATGCATTGATGACAAATATTTGTTGGAAGTTTGAGGATAAATATTCCATGAAATACGTAGAGAAATCTAGAGGGCCATGAAAAGCACCAAAGGTAATTTTCTAAAATTTATTTATGATAGAGACAATTTGCTTGAGATTGTTGAGTTGTTATATGGAGAATCCTTGAAGGATAAAGAAGATATTTGTAATCTCACTGAAGAATTTTTTACCACCCAAGATTCCTTGAAGAGTAGTCAATGTGCACTCCAAGAGTGCAAGATGGAGATAGAGCAACTTCATGTGGAGTTGCAAAGATCTTACCTACCCTCCTACACACCATTCAAATGATCTTCACAAGGCTGGTTGCATTCTTTATCATATGGAAGAATCTCATGAGATGGTCGACCATGAGGTGCATTTGTTTTTTCATGTGCTNTCTTTTCTAGAGAAAAATAGAGTTTTTTTTTTTTTTTTTTTCTGGAGCGAGTTTCTTCTCCATTGAAGATTCATATGAGCTCACCTTAGTTGGATTAACCGGTGATGAAGAATATGCAGCCATAATTTTTTTGGATAAGTACAATAGAAAGCTGAGCCACATTTCTACCCACACTTCTCTTTCAGTGATGTCATGTGGGGATGGAAATTGGGGAAAGGATTTTTCCTTATTGGTGCAACATGAGGAGCAGGAGGCTCCCATAGGTGCTCATGATTACTTGATGGATGCACCATTACTTTCCTAGGATAAACATAGGCACATATTGCTTCTACTTGCTGCCATTCATCCACATATGGATTGCGTGGAAGAGTACATGTCACACATGGAGCTCTCTTGCATAAAACTTTTTGCTCATGATGAGTGGAAGGAAACTAAGCAAGCAAACTGCTAAGAGATATTATTGACAAATATATCTTGCACAAGGTGGCCTCTATGGAGGAAACCCACACATTTGGATGTATGCTTTCACCCTTTGACTAGCAGCAGAGAGTTGAGCTATTGGATGTATTCACATGGACCTTTTGGTTGGAGTGTGAGTACATTCCCTTGCTGGATGAGGGGACACACACTTGCATTTCCTACTTGAATTCTTGGAGATAATGGTGATGCATCATCTTATTGTGAGCAGTTTGGGAATATTTGTTTATTGGATGATGCCTATACTCATTGGGGTTGGGCATGGGACCCACACTTATGCCATGGCAGCAACAAAATTGTGAGATTCAGCGTTGATGTGCATTAAGAACATAAAGAACTTTTTGTTGGGTGTGGAATTCTCAAAGATTTCCAATTTTGCATTGGGAGTTTTAAATTTTCAGTGTGGTGGTATGATATCCACATAATGGATTTAATTTTCTATGATGATAAAATTTTGTTTTTGTTACTGATGTTTGGAAGGAGGCAGAAAAAACTGTGTGACCCTAGCATTCTAGGGAATGATAGATTTCCAAATGGGGCAACAATATTTGTATCTCTATAGAGGAGGAAGTGGGATCCATGCATTCTACTTAGTTACCTTAACTGGGTTGAAAAGTTTGATGGAAAAAAGTGGTCATTAGAGAAATGACTATGATCAAAGTGGTGCAACCGAAACATAGTGAACAAATTTAGCAGCACTGTCAGGTGCTTCTACTTGCATACAAGCAGACTTGAGAGGGGAGAATTATCATGTCCCGACATTTTGACCACAAGTAGTGTTGAAATTTACTAACACCTAGGGGGTCAAAAGATGCATTAATTAATTAACCTAGGGAATTTTATTAAATTGTATTTAGGAGGAATGCACTTTATTTTATTTATTGTCAATTTTAATTATTGAGCAATTAATTATGTGGAAAATAAGTTTCCATGTGAGGAGGGCGCACTTGGGAAAGCCAACTTGCCAAGGAGGATAATAGAAACTATCATAGGACTGGAAAAATCCAAGAAAAATCAGTCATAGACAAAAGATGTTGCTCTAGGCCAAAGGAGGGAGTAGCTTCCATTTTGAGGATCATTCACAAAAGCAAGAAAGGAATAAAAGTTGTCATAAGGGAAAGTAGGAAACAATGGACCAAAGGAGGGCACAATTTCCATTTTGAGGTTCAATCACAAAAGTAGGAAAGGTAGAAAAGTTGTCATAGGAAAAAGAAATAAAGTCTAGGCCTAACGAGTGTGGATTTTATAAATTGGATGGAAGATAATGATAGGGAAACATCTCAATGACAACTACTTTCCAATCTATCAAGGAGGGTGCACCACTTGTCTTGGGTTAGGTTTAAGTAAGGGACAATTGCTCAGCAGGTGATTCAATTACCCAAAAGGTCACCTGGGATCTATTTAATTATATTTTGAACTCCATTTCTATGTTTGTTTAATGAATTATCTTATGTTGAGTGAATCCTAGCATTATACTAAGTGTTGTGCCTCAATATCTTGGGAGATGTGCCCCAAGTTCCTCCCCCTCTCTTCTTTCTCCACTTCCATATTTAGTGCAAGGTATGGTGAGAAAATTATGAACACCATAAGCTTCATATCATACCACTACAATAGATAATCCATCCATTGAATATGAGGTCAAGTGAAGGGAACTTAACCTATGCTCCAATCCCCAGCTTGGTGTTAGATTTGGGCCTCCTCCCCTTAGTTTTGGATCCCATTTTTGGAGAGATCAGTCCTCCAAACCTATTATTGATATGCTCAATACAAATAAAATCCTATGAATTCTGCAATTCAGTAAGGTTTATGTTCCATAGAGCTTGCATGTTAATTTTTCATGAGTGACCCTTTATTTTCCCACTAGATGGGAGTTTTTTTATCAGTTTATGCAATAATAATACAATAATGGCCATGAGAATAAGTATTAAATGATATGATATGTTAAATAGTGATATATCAGTATTTTTTAATTCATCATTAGCAGGTGTGTGAGTTTAATATGGTACAAAATTAATTAATTTTTGCACACCCTTTCTAGTTGACTAGGTAAATATTACTAGTTTTATTGTTTCTTGAATTATGGAAGTTTTGTGCATCCAAATGTCATTCAGAAAGAAATTTTAGGTGTTTAAATGACACCACTACCAATATCGAACCTCATACAGAGATTCCATGCAGTCCGTACCTTGTTTGGACAGCCTTCTTTATGCAAGGTCTTCTCGGGCCAAAACTGCTAGTTTTCCCCAAATATTTCCCAACAACCCCAAATCATTCCAGAACTGTTCTTGACTATGTGAAAATTAATTTAAGTATTATTACCAGTTTGAAAACACCTTTGAACCTTGCATAAAACCCTGGTTGATTGGATGTGAAAGTTCTTCCTAGTTGCATGGTTGGGTGGACCAAAAGCGTGGGAGTAGGTTTCAACGAAGTTGTTTCTAAAACCTAAATGGTCCATGATTTAAATGTGTTAGGTAATATAACTTATCTATCCTAAATTGTACTTGGTTTCTCCCATCATCCCGCTGCCCTGTTTGCAAACGTATCATCCACATTCCCTTATTTTCCTACTCTCAAGAGTTGACTGATTCACTGCAAATTTTCATTTAAAATTTTAATTAAAATTACATCAGAGTTAATATTCTGATTTGATATCATATCAGGGATATTACAACTTAACTAACTTGGAATATCTCTCTTTGCAACTTCAATCAAAGAAAAACTAAGAAGTTCTCTATAAAGATAAGGAAGCCTGACGATATGGCATCCAATTACAAACTATGGATTGATGTATTCGATTTTCTGAGCATTCCAATATTTCCACACAAGTATTCCATTAAATTTTGTGGGAAGGAAATTTTCCCATTAATCCAGTAGTATAAGTACCATGTAGCAACACATATACAGAAATTCCTGCAATTCCTCTACGAAAGCAACATCATACAAGATGACATGAGAATGAAGCTAATTCTGCTATCTTCACTTAGAAGACAAATTTTATATATATAATTGGTATTGAGGGTGTTATCACTCCAAGAAACGCCTCTACATTTTAGCTCGAGGATTCCTGGTAACTTAAATGTTTTTATGGTTTTTCTAAATGGATCAAGTCAGGTGACCTACAAGACCTCACACTCTCAAAGCATGCATGAAACTCAATCAAAGATAATGCTTCTAACAACCACTGTTCAGAGGTTTGATAATAGGGTGAAAGGATAGAGAACTTATCATGGCGGTAGATTCATACATAAGACATTTATATATAAATGGCTAATCATAGCAAGGAAGGTGCTTGTAATTCAAATCATTGATATACAGATAGGATGATAGCTATCAAACATTAAATAACATGAATAAACCTGAATAACACATTCAAGCATAAGAACATAATAGAAAAGAAATGGAAGCTGAACATATGATAGCAAAACAACTTATATTAGGTCATGAGAAAGATGAGAAGCTTGATAGTAGTAATGGTCTACAAGTCCCCGAAGTCGAACATTTTCTATAACATAAGTCTTAGGATTTATAGCCTTTACAAAAATATTCAGATACTGAAAAATTGGATCTATTTTACTAAAAATAGATAAAATTTATGTTTTTGCAAAATTAGGTCAGAAACCCTAATTTAACTACTAGTTTAACTAGCTCTAACACTTGTTCACTCTTTGAACCTTTTTATGACTGCAGTGAGTACTGGAGGAAAGTTGCAACTGGTCTTCTGATGAATGAACCACTGTTGGTTAAAATAGGTAGGGTTTTGTGACCCTCTCCTCTTTGATGTATCTCCAAAAATGGAAGAGACCTCCTTTGATGGTGCAATTTAGAAAATTTCAGCTTTTACACTTCATCCTACTCTTTCCCAATTGTTGGTGAATTAAACTCTTCATTTTTCTGTTGTAACCTGCCCTGTTTGGTCAACTTTTGCCCTAAAAATTTGGCCAAACTGCTGAAACCTAGGGCTCAGAGATGCATTTGGTTATCCAAATATGTGGCACCTATGCACAAAATAAAATATATTTTTGTATATTGGTGTTTTTCAAGAAAAAACCTCTCTCCGTTTCTTGAAATTCATTTCCATTTTCCATATATCTGTATTTGAAAAACACATGTGAAACAGGGAAATTCTGAGATCCAAAAATTAGGGCTCATAGATGGATTTGATTCTCCCAATATCAAATACCTGTTGGAAAAATGAGAGATTTTATTGTTTTTTGACATGTTAGGAAAAAGAAACTCTGAGCGTTTTGTAAAATGATTCTCCAGTCACTCAGAATCACCATTTTAAAATGATGCCTTTTCATAGTAAAACACCAATTTCAGTGGCTTAGAGCACCCTAAAATTTTAGTATTAGCTGCCGAAAGTCTGATTTCAGTAGCTTAGAGACCATTTTGAAACCACGCTTAGCCACAGAAACCTATGTTTTCAGTTTTTTGAATGGGTCCTCCTCCCTGTACCTATAAAATTTAAATTCAAACCCTAGGGAAGTATAGGGTTTAGATTTCCATCACTCTTTTGAGATCAATAACAACTTCTTAGCCATCAACTCATGCTATACTACAATTCCCTAACCTTGTAGGTGGTTGATCATTCTAAATTATGACAGGCCTCATGCAGAAAACTTTTTTCACTTTTTGTCCTTTTCGGTGGTTAAGAGACTTTAGGGTTTAGTTCGATAGCTATGGAAAGTTGGGATTTTGATGGCTAATGAAATGCCAACACGTTCACCCAAGCCACTAAAACATTCTTTCTTCCACAACGTATCTCATTTGCTTTTGGTGGCTAATGAGCCACCAACACTTTCTCCTAGGCCACCGAAACTGACTTTTTCCCCAACATATTTCATTTACTTTCGGTGGTCAATGTCCTCCAGAAAACCCTCATTAAGCTGTCGAAGCCAAATATTTTTGATGGCTAATGAGCTGTTGGAAAGCTCACCTAAGCCACCAAAAGTCCTTTTACAAAATTTTTAGCCATTAACCTAATGAGCAAGATTTCAGTGGATAACCATGGTCCCGCGTTAAATTGTTAATTGCTGAAAGGTGATCTTTTCGGTGGCTAATAAGTTGTTAAAAAACTAGCGTAAGCCACCGAAAGCTAAAACTTTCAAATTTTCTTAAAAAACAGGACATCAGATGTCCCAACCTTGTTCATCATCCCAATATTTTTCATAATATGACCTGAAACCTTCATCACTGATCAAAAAATAAATTGTTCTGCGTGAAATTTTTGAATATTTTATTTAGGAGATAACATCTGGCTCCTACTCGGGGATGGGAACCTCCCTGTGAGGTCCCAAGAACCCCATAACAAAATTCCTTTCCTGAAAAAGAATAATTAAAGCTATCTTCTAGTGTTCTATTGGGCATGGAGTCATTTGTATTTTATAACTTATCTACTACAACCTGTGTGTAGCCCACTTTGCTTATTCATGAAAAAAACTGAAAATGACCTAGCTGCTCGTATTAAGAGCTTATTTTCCTACCTAGTCCTACTCCCAATTCTAATCAGTAAAGTCTTCTTATCAAGTGACATCATGCTTCCAATGAATCCATGTCAGAAGATGATCTGCTGAACTTATCCTTGATCTTGACCCCAAAAATAATTGAAAACCTAGCACGCAGCAATATATTTTCAAAGGGTGACAGAACCACCTATCACCTGACAAAAATATTTTGATATCTATGTTGCTCATAAGGTCCAGATAGTCAGCAACAGGGTCATAAAATCCAACAGGAAATACCTTTTTATGCTGCTAATATTCCCTTCACTGATGTCAATGTCGAATGTGGACTGCTCAACCTTTGTCAGATCAAAATGCAAGCTCAACAACTCATTTGAACCTCGTTCTTTTATGATCAAATCTTGATCATCAATCATTAAAATTTCCTTTTGAGATTAGTGCTCACAATCAGATGGTAAAACATGTTTTACATCATATGAATAAAAATCAGTTGAAAACATATAATTGTCTATACAATCATCAATTATCATAGGCTCATCCTGGTTTGCAGTCTGATCATAAAATCTAGATTCATACCTATCTTGAAAGTACTTTGCAAACACAGAAGAATCTGATTCTAAATCTGAAAAGAGCTCACATGCTTGTTGTTGTTCTAAATTTGCTTCAGATTCATAATCTTCCTGTTTAAAATATGAATCATACTGATGTTTATCTTGCTCAGATATATGCTGGTTTTCAAAATAAAACTGCTCTGGGATTCTCCTTGAAGCACAAATGTTTTCCTCCACCTCTAAAGCATCTTCAAACAGAATGCTTAATGATGAAGATTTCTTGTCTAGCAGAAGAAGGGAAAGTTTTGAATGTAGTCCCATCACATAATATATCATGGAAGCTATCTCTGTGGGTTGGATATGCAAAGCTATATCATGATAAGTGTTGTAGAATCTTCGATTGAAGATAGGCAAAGTTTTGTCTTTCTCTCTCTTCAAAGCATAGAAATCAGCGAGATACAAATCAAGAGATTTGTTCTCACCCTAATGCTTCAAAAAGGAATCAGTGGATTCTATCCAAGAGTGAATGGAGTTGGCTCTTAAACTCTTGAACCATATAGAAGCATATCTAATCAACAATTTAGAGAAAAATATCATGATTACATCCTCATGAACAATTTGAAAACAATTAATAAAATCTTCGAAAGATTCCAAATGCCTTTCAGCTGAAGCTTGATTCTCTCTAGAAAACCAATGCAGATATTCATAACAGTCAAGAGGGTAAGGATGAAGATGAGAGGGCAGTTTTAATGGCTTAAACATCTTCATCCTGATTTCGATTTGAAAGGTTGTGGGATGATCATGGAGGATAACAATCTGCTTACAAGGTTCAAAGGTTATGGCAACGAGTGTTGAGCTCTGTATAGGTTCTGGATCAGTTTTGGTTTCTTCAAGGTTACATGGATCATCATATTTAGAAGGAATTTGGATACAGAGGTCATTTTTATAAATGAGCTACGGCAGAAAGACTGATTCACCTTCTACAATACAAGTAGGATGCAAATATCCTTCTACAGATGGATTTATAAAAGATGGTTGATAATCTTCAGAATATATAAAACATAGGATAATTCTTTTAACATGTGAAGGAAAAATTATAAAAGAGACGATAAAAAATAACAGCAGTTCATAAAGTAAAATTATGAATTGGTACCTGGATTTTGAATTCATACTCTTCATCTTTTATCAACTGGGTCCTCCCCAGTGGAGATTTATAAATTCAGATGGATCAGGGAAATATAAGTCTTTGTAAATCTACCCTAGCAGCAGGGATAGGTTTTCTTCTCCCTCTACCAACAAATCTGATCTAGATGTCCTTGCTACTCTGGAAGTTTTCCTTTGTAGAGCTCTTTCTCTCCTAATGTATCTCTCCTTGGAAATACCTAATGTATCTGTCCTTGCATCTCTGGAGGTCTATCTTAGCAAAACCCTAGCTCTTCTTAGAATCTCTTCTAGATCTGACACAGGTGTTATTGGTGGCCCTTTAGGGTTTTGTTTGGTACTTGGTCTTCTTGAAGACACCTTATTCCAATGGATTTGCCAGATAGATGATTACAACTAGAATAGTCTCCAAACTTTCCCTATCATCAAAGTAGGATCTATGTCATCTCCTAGGGAAGCTAAGCTTCAGTCTCCTCTCCTTGGGAACAGTGCCAATTCGTTTTCACTACAAGAAACTCCTCTAGGTTGTATCTCAAGGATGCCTGGTAACTTAAATGTTTTTATCATTTTTATAAATGGATGAAGTCAAGTGACCTACAAAACCTCACACTCTCAAAGCATGCATGAAACTCAATCAAAGATAAGGATTCTAACTACCATTGTTCAGAGGTTTGATAATAGGGTGAAAGGATGTAGAACTTATCATATTGACAGATTCATACATAAGACAGTTATATATAAATGGCTAATCATAACAAAGAAGGTGCTTGCAATTCAAATCATTGATATACAGATAGGATTATAGCTATCAGGCATTAAATGACATGAATAAACCTGAATAACACATTTAAGCATAAGCACATAACATAAAAGAAATGGAAGCTAAACATATGATAGCAAAATAGCTTATATTAGGTCATGAGCAATATGAGAAGCTTGATAGTAGTAATGGTCTACAAGTCCCTAAAGTTGGACCTTTTCTATAACACAAATCTTAGGCTTTATAGCCTTTACAAAAATATTCAGTTCCTGAAAAATTGGATATGTTTTACTAAAAATAGATAAAATTAATGTTTGTGCAAAATTACATCAAAAACCCTAATTTAACTAAATCTAACACTTATTCACTCTTTCAACCTTTTGATGACTACAATGAGTACTGGAGGAAAGCTGTAACTGGTCTTCTGATGGACGAGCCACTGTTGGTTAAAATAGGTAGGGTTTTGTGACCCTCTCCTCTTTGATGTATCCCCAAAACTAGAACATACCTCCATTGATGGTGCACTTCAGCAAATTTCAGCTTTCACACTTCATCCTACTCTTTCCCAGGTGTTGACGAAGTAAACTCTTCATTTTTCTATTGTAACCTACCCTGTTAGGTCATTTTTTCCTTAAAAAGTTTGCCAAACTGCTGAAGACTGGGGCTCAGAGATGCATTTGGTTATCCAAATATGTGGCACCTGTGTATAAACTGAAAGAGGTTTTTGTAGATTGGTGTTTTGTGAGCAAAAATCTCTCTCTATTTCTTGAAATTTGTTTCCATTTTCCAGATATACGTGTAAAATAGGGAAATTCTGAGATAGATAATTAGGGCTTAGAGATGGATTCGATTCTCCCAATATGAAATGCCTGTAGGATAACTAAGAGAATTTATTGTTATTTGACATGTTATGAAAAAGAAACTCTAAGCGTTTTACAAAATGATTCTCCAGTTGCTCAGAATCACCGTTTTAAAATGATGTATTTTCACAGTAAAACACCAATTTCGGTGGCTTAAAGTGCCATGAAATTTTAGTCTTAGCTGCCGAAAGTTTGCTTTTGGTGGCTTAGAGACCATTTTGAAACCACGCTTAGCCACGGAAACCTGTGTTTTCAATTTTTTGAGTGGGTCCTCCTCCCTGTACCTGTAAAATTTAAATTCAAACCCTAGGGAAGTATAGGGTTTATATTTCCATCAGTCTTTTGAGATCAATAAAAAATTCTTAGCCATCAACTCATGCTTTACTACAATTTCCTAACCTTTTAGGTGGTTGATCATGCTAAATTGTGACAGGCCTCATGCAGACAATTGTTTTCACTTTTCATCCTTTTCGGTGGCTAAGAGACTTTAGGGTTTAGTTCGATAGCTATCAAAAGCTTGGATTTTGGTGGCTAATGAAATGACAACATGTTTGCCCAAACAATTGAAATGTTCTTTCTTCCACAACGTATCTCATTTGGTTTCATTGGTTACGAGTATCGAGGGTTTTATTTGCTAGCTGTCGAAAGCTAGGCTTTTGATGGCTAATGAACCACAAACACTTTTTCCCAAGCCACCAAAATTGACTTTTTCCCCAACGTATTTCATTCGCTTTTAGTGGTCAATGTCGTCTAGAAAATCCTTGTTAAGCTGCCAAAACCAAAGCTTTTCGGTGGCTAATGAGCTATTCAAAAGCTCGCCTAAGCCACCGAAATTCCTTTTACAAGAATTTTAACCAATAACGTAATGAGTGAGATTTCGGTGGATAATCATGGTCCTGATTTAAATTGTTATCTTTTGAAAGGTGATATTTTCAGTGGCTAATGAGTTGTTGAAAAACTCACCTAAGCCACCGAAAGCTAAAACTTTCAAGTTTTCTTAAAAAACATAACATCAAATATCCCAACCTTGTTAGTCATCCCAATATCTTCCATAAGAAGACCTAAAACATTCATCACTGATCAAAAAATAAATTGGTCTGAGTGAACTTATTGAATATTTTATTTAGGAGATAACATCTTGCTCCTACTCGGGGATGGGAACCTCCCTGTGAGGTCCCAAGAACCCCAGACCAAAGTGCCTTTCATGAAAAAGAATAATTAAAGCTATATTCTAGTGTTCTATTGGGCATGGAGTCATTTGTCTTTTATAACTGATTAGCTACAACCTTCCTGTAGCCCCTTTGCTTATTCATGAAAACAACTGAAAATGACCTAACTGCTCGTATTAAGAGCTTATTTTCCTACATATTCCTACTCCTAATTCTAATCAGTAAAGTCTTCTTATCAAGTGACATCATGCTTCCAATGAAGCCATGTCAGAAGCTGATCTGCTGAACTTATCCTTGATCTTGACCCCAAAAATAAATTGAACTCTAGCATGTAGCAATATAGTTTCAAAGGGTGACAGAACAAGCTATCATCTGACAAAACATATTTTGATATCTATGCTGCTCATAAGTTCCAGATAGTCAGCAACAGGGTCATAAAAGCCAGCAGGAAATACCTTTTTATGCTACTAATATTTTCCTTCACTGATGTCAATGTTGAATGTGGACTGCTCAACCTTTGCCAGATCAAAATGCAATCTCAACAGTTGATCTAAACCTTCTTGTTCTTTTATGATCGGATCTTGATAATCAATCATTAAAATTTCCTTTTAAGATTAGTGCTCACAATTAGATGATAAACATTAGAGAGAATTTGAGGTCAAAAATGGGCCTCAAAAGGACCAAAATGTACTACAAAAATCAACCAATTACATTCTAGTAGATGACATCATCTCCCATGGTTGAGGTGGCATTGCATGAGTTAAGAATGCTTATTTGTCACATTTTCTATGGTGGTTGAAAACCCATAGTTAACCAAGGTAGTGGTACAAGTACTTTTAAGTCATAAAGTGAAGTACTCACAATAAAAGTCATTTCACACTTTCTCATAAAATAATATTATTGTTATTTTCAAGTAAAGTACTCAAAATTCACTTTCTCATAAAATATTATTATT
>LPNX010886836.1:193475-217252 GCA_001517045.1 Pseudotsuga menziesii | reverse complement strand
TACCCCATAAAACCCCTAACTCATAATATTTTAATATATCTTATATTTTTGTAGTACATCTCTTAGGAGGACCATTTTTTACCTCAAATTCTCTCTAATGACAGGGTTTACATCATATGAATAAAAATAAGTTGAAAACATATAATTGTACATACAATCATTAGTTATGATAGGTTCATCCTAGTTTGCAAACTGATCATAAAATACATATTCATACCTATCTTGAGAGTACTTTGCAAACATTGAAGAATCTGATTCTAAATCTGAAAGGAGCTCACATGCTTGCTGTTGTTCTGAATTTGCTTCAGACTCATGATCTTCCTTTTCAAAATATGAATCATACTGATGTTTATCTGGATCAGGTAGATGATGGTTTTCAAAATCAAACTGCTCTGGGATTCTCCTTGAAGCACAAATTTTTTCTTCCACCTCTAAATCATCTTCAAACATAATGCTTAATGATGAAGATTTCCTTTCTAGCAGAAGAAGGGAAAGTTTTGAATGTAGTCCCATCACATAATATATCATCGCAGCTGTCTCTGTGGGTCAGATCTCCAAAGGAATATCATGATAAGTGTTGTAGAATCTTTGATTGAAGATAGGAAACGTTTCGTCTTCCTCTCTCTTCAAAGGATAGAAATCAGCAAGATACAAATCAAGAGAATTGTTCTCAACCCAATGCTTCAAAAATGCATCAGTGAATTCTATCCAAGAGCCAATGGAGTCAGCTCTTAAACTCTTGAACCATATAGCAGCATCTCTAGTCAACGATTTAGAGAAAAATCTCATGATTACATCCTCATGAACAATCTGAAAATGGTCAATAAAATATTCGAAAGATTCCAAGTGCCTTTTAGCTGAAGCTTGATTCTCTCCAGAAAACCAAGGGAGATATTCATAACAGTCAAGAGAATAAGGATGAAGATGAGAGGGAATTTTTAATGGCTTAAACATCTTCATCCTGATTTTGATTTGAAAGGCTATGGGCTGATCATCGAGGATAACAATCTGCTGACAAGGTTCAAAGGTTTTGGCAACGAGTGTTGACCTATGCATAGGTTTTTTATTAGTTTTGGTTTCTTCAAGGTTACATGGATGATCATATTTAGAAGGAATTTGGATACAGAGGTCATTTTTTATAAATGAGCTACGACACAAAGACTGATTCACCTTGTACAATACAAGCAGGGTGCAAATATTCTTCTACAGATGGATTTATAAAAGATGGCTGATAATATTCAGAATATATAAAACATAGGATCATTCTTTTAACATGTGAAAGGAAAAGTATAAAAGAGCTGATAAAAAATAACAGTAGTTCATAAAGTAAACTGATGAACTAGTACCTGGATTTTGAATTCAACGTATTCATCTTTTATCAACCGGGTCCTCCCCATTGGAGATTTATTAAATTCAGATGGATCAGGGAAATAGCCATATTTGTAAATATGCCCTAGCAGTGGGGCTAGGTTTTCTTCTCCCTCTACCAACAAATCTGATCTAGATGTCCTTGCTTCTCTAGAAGTTTTCCTTTGTAGAGATCTTCCTTTTCTGATGATCTTCTATGGGTCTGCAACAGGTGTTCCTGGTGGCCCCTCTTGATTCGCTCTAGTATGAGCCCTTCGCGGAGCCACATTTATTCAATGGAGTCACCAGGGATGAGATCTTCACAAGTAGTGATGCTTGAAGATTCCTCAACCCTAAAATTTTCTGTTTTAATTATAAAATTCTGAGAACTAGATGGTTCAACATAAAAAGATTGAAATGGAGGTCTATTTGATATAATAGCAGAAATACCTCTGGAAATTCCTAATGTAGCTCTACTTGCAGCTCTGGAGGTCTATCTTAGTGAAACCCTAGCTCTTCTTAGAATCTCTTATGGATTTGAAATAGATGTTACTAGTGGCCCTTTAGGGTTTTCTCTGGTACTTGGTCTTCTTGAAGCCACCTTATTCCAATGGAGTCTCCATATAGGTGATTACAACCAAAATAGTGTCCAAACTTTGCCTATCATCAAAGAAGGATATATGTCGTCTCCCAGGGAAGCTGAGCTTCAATCTCCTCTCCCCGAAAATGGCGCCAATTTGTTATCACTCGAGGAAATGCCTATAGGTTGTAGCTCAAGGATTCCTAGTAACTTAAATGTTTTTATGGTTTTTCTAAATGGATCAAGTAAGGTGACCTGCAGGACCCCACACTCTCAAAGCATGCATGAAGCTCAATCAAAGATAAGGCTTCTAACTACCACCTTTTAGAGGTTTGATAATAGGATGAAAGGATGGAGAACTTATCGTGTTTCCAGATTCATACATAAGACAATTATATATAAATGGATAATCATAACAAGGAAGGTGCTTGCAATTCAAATCATCAATATACAGATAGGATGACAACTATCAAACATTAAATAACATGAATAACCCTGAATAACACATTCAAGCATAAGCATAGAACATAAAAGAAATGGAAGCTAAACATATGATAGCAAAAGAGTTTATCTTAGGTCATGAGCAATATGAGAAGCTTGATAGTAGTAATGGTCTACAAGTCCCCAAAGTCGAACATTTTCTATATCATAAGTCTTAGGATTTATAGCCTTTACAAAAATATTCAAATCCTGAAAAATTGGATCTATTTTACTAAAAATAGATAAAATTAATGTTTTTGCAAAATTAGGTCATAAACCCTAATTTAACTACTATTTTAACTAACTCTAACACTTGTTCACTCTTTGAACCTTTTCATGACTGCAGTGAGTATTGGAGGAAAGTTGTAACTGATCTTCTGATGGATGAGCCACTGTTGGTTAAAATAGGAAGGGTTTTGTGACCCTCTCCTCTTTGATGTATCCCTAAAACTAGAACAGACCTCCTTTGATGGTGCACTTCAGCAACTTTCAGCTTTTACGCTTCATCCTGCTCTTTCCTAGGTGTTGGTGAAGTAAACTCTTCATTTTTCTGCTATAACTTGCCCTGTTAGGTCAACTTTTGCCCTAAAATTTTTGCCAAACTACTGAAGCATAAGGCTCAAAGATGCATTTGGTTCTCCAAATATGTGGCACATGTGTATAAATGGAAAGATATTTTTGTATAATGGTGTTTTTTGAGCAAAAACCTCTCTTAGTTTCTTGGAGTTCGCTTCCATTTTCCAGATATCTGTATTTCAAAAACACGTGTAAAATAGGGAAATTCTGAGATCCAAAAATTAGGGCTCAGAGATGGATTCGATTCTTCCAATATGAAATACCTATAGGAAACCTGAGAGATTTTATTTTTCTCTAACATGTTAGGAAAAATAACCTCTGAGCATTTTGCAAAATGATTCTCCAGTCGCTCAAAATCATCGTTTTAGAATGATGCCTTTTCACAGTAAAACGCCAATTTTGGTGGCTTAGAGTGCCATGAAATTTTGGTTTTAGCTGCCGAAAGTCTACTTTTGGTGGCTTAGAGACCATTTTGAAACCACTCTTAGCCACAAAAACTTGTGTTTTTAGTTTTTTGAGTGGGTTCTCCTCCCTGTACCTGTAAAATTTAAATTCAAACCCTAGGGAATTATAGGGTTTAGATTTCCATCAGTATTTTGAGATCAATAACGAATTCTTAGCCATCAACTCATGCTTTACTACAATTCCTTAACCTTTTAGGTGGTTGATCATGCGAAATTATGATAGGCCTCATGCAGACAATTGTTTTCACTTTTTGTCCATTAGAGGAAATTTGGGGTCTAAAATGGGCCTTATAAGAAAACGTCCCAAAATAAGTTTTTGTGAGTTGGAATTCAAGAACCAATAGAATTTCAATAAAATAAGTCAACCATAATGGTTGAATTGACATATTTGTCATAAAAAAAAACTACTTTTTTTGTTCGTATTTTCGACATATCTCATTGTGTTTTTACTCAAATTTCAATCGGGAGAGCTCATTGGATACGGACTTTGATTCCGCATCCAATGAGTACCCACACTGCATACTCTTGACCGACCCCGCTACCCCAAAAACAAGAAATACCTGAAAAAACGTGATGATGACATCATCATCACATTTTTTTAGGTATTTCTTGTTTTTGGGGTAGAGGGGTCCATCAAAAGTATGCAGTGTGGGTACTCGTTGGATTCGAAATCAAATTCTGCATCCAACGAGCTCTCCCGATCGAAATTTGAGTAAAAACACAGGGAGATATGTCGAAAATATGAACACAAAAAGTAGTTTGTTTCTTTCTTCCTCCAAAATTAATCAATATTATTTTATTATTTTAACTATTATTTTATTATTTTCCTTAGGAGGCCCATTTTAGACCCCAAAATTCCTCTAATGCTTTTTGGTGGTTAAGAGACTTTAGGGTTTAGTTCGATAGCTGCTGAAAGCTGGGATTTTGGTGGCTAATGAAATGCCAACACATTCACCCAAGCCACCGAAACGTTCTTTCTTCCATAGCGTATCTCATTTGATTTCAATGGTTACAAGTATCCATGGTTTTGTTTGCTAGCTACCGAAATCTAGGCTTTTAGTGGCTAATGAACCACCAACACTTTCGCCTAAGCCACTGAAACTAAAATTTTCCCTAACATATTTCATTTGCTTTCGATGGTCAACATCCTCTAGAAAATCCTTGTTAAGCTACCAAAACCAAAACTTTTCAGTGGCTCATGAGCTGTTGGAAAGCTCGCCTAAGCCACCGAAAGTCCTTTTACAAGAATTTTAACCAATAACGTAATGAGCAAGCTTTTAGTGGATAATCATGGTCCTGCGTTAAACTGTTATCTACCGAAAGGTGAGCTTTTTGGTGTCTAATGAGTTGTTGAAACACTCACCTAAGCCACCGAAATCTAAAACTTTTAAATTTCTTAAAAAACAGAACATCAAATATCCCAACCCTTTTAGTCATCCCAATATCTTTCATAATATGACCTGAAACCTTCATCACTGATCAAAAAATAAATTGTTCTGAGTGAACTTATTGAAGATTTTATTTAGGAGATAATAGAGGGTTTTCCTCACAATAGTTTTTTTTCACTCAAGTAGTTCATCGATGCATTCAGTGTGGATTGGGATTACAGTATCAATGAACATGAAAGAATGGTTGTGATTGACCATATATGGAATGAAACCTTTGGAAATGGACAAGAACAAGAAGAAGTCAGTGAAGATCCTCTATTTGAGATTAAATACCCTGATAATCCGACTGCTATAGAAATGGAAATTGGTTTCTCTCCTCTTGATTTATCAGACTTTCCAGGATATTTAGATGAGTTACTAGAGATATTCTGGCATGCCTTCAAGGGTAACCATGATAATGTCATGCATCACGTGGAACGATTTATGACTTTGGCTTCAGAATGTGGTATTAAAGAAGAAGAATATGCTTACATGCTATCATTGTCCTTCACCTGGGAGGAAATGTTATTTCTTGGTTTGTGGGCCTGGATAAAGGGACGATATCATCACTTGCACAATTGGTGGAAATATTATGTAGCCACTAGGATTCAGAGCAATGTGATGAATGTATACCTCATGTGAAGCATGCAAAGGACTTTTTCAGTAAGGAAACCCAAAACAAGGATCAGGTTGAAGCAGCCAATAGATAAATATCCCTAAGGAGATGAATATGATGATGGTCTTACATATGAAGATCCAAAATTCCTAGCTAAAGAAGTAGAAGAACATAAGGATAGGGTGAGTTCTCCCTTCCAACATATAGTGACTTCTTATGACATATCAGATCTCTGGGAACATAATGACAGGAATTCATAGGACGATGGTTATTGGACCTCTATGGATCCACCTTTCTATGATTCCTTGAGACAAGGTATCATTGTCTCCATATGTTGCAGCATGCAAGAACAAATTGATAAAGTTGTTCAGGTTGAGCCAGACTTTAACACTATTTGGGATGAAGAACTTTCAGTTACCTCAAGCAAGGATATTGAAGACATGACTTATGAATACCCTGTTGAATGATATATGATTATTATACATCCTTATGATTTTAATGATGAATAATGGCTCAACATATGATTCAAGATGAAACATCGCCAGACACTGCAGATAGTTGCCATATGCAGATGGTTCATAATGATGAAAAGTTCCAAAAATTGGGACCTCGTATTTCTGGTGATTCTTGCATGATTTATCCATCATATTTATCCATCATCAAGGAATCATGTTACAAAAAATATCCATTTTCATATATTCATCCTATGGTGGGCCCAGACAAGTACCCTTAGTTGTGCTCCTCAAGAAGCATTGAAGAAGTAGGTCAACTCGCTCTATCTTATACCAATAAGTCTCAAATGATGCATTTCAACAAGACCGAGGTAGGTATGTGGACATGTATGATTTTCTTTCCTTAGATACATAATATTTATTGTTTATGTTTTCATTTGAAGCACGAAGGTATGAATTATATAACCGACAATTTCAAAATTTCAAGGATTATTGGGGTTACTAACATCGTTAGGATAAGCAATGTACTTGTATGCCCAAATAAATGTTTGAGTAAATGCAGAGATAGGTTGCAACTCACATATGAATATTTCAAAGGTCCATCTTTACGGATAACATCCCATGTCCAATATTTATGGACAAGTTTCAGTATTTTTTTTTTGAAGACATGTATGATGGAGGTGATCCATACATAAGAACGTTAGAAGCACAAATAAACAAATATTGTCAAAGCGATGCTTCTCTGTGGCACCAATTTCAAGTCTTCTAGGTCCTTAAGAAGGTCTAGTTACCTGCCCTCATCCTAATGAAGACCCTGGTACAAAATCAACATATCATGGATGAGGTATTGTCATGGATTACATTAAATGAAAAAGGTCAGATATCATGTATGAATTTATTACTCAAATGGTTACATTGGTGGTATGATTTTACCTATCCTATTTTGGATACCATGTTTAGAGTAGGTAGGTTTAGTTGCATTAGGCATATTTCTTTGCTTTTCATTTGATGTTGCTTCATCATCTGTTTGGTATTTCTTGTTCTTAGTTTGTTTCCCTCATTTTTTGTGAACAAAGAAAGACAAAAATGCTTGCATCTAGATCATATTAATCCCTTTGGAATTTTATATTGTGTAGGTATACAGATACTAATAGATTCACAAGTTCTTGAGCACTCCCGAGAAGAGCACTCATCTCACAATTGGAGCCAGTGTTACGTTGCACCTATACCCAACAAACCTTAAGGTGTATCCCGAGGAGAGAGGGCGATTTTCTTTAACAAGAGGGGTGTTATCGAGTAAGGGTGGTCATGGTTGGGCCCTTTGTTCAATCCTTTAGGATTACTATGGCTTAATGGCACTGCTGACTTCCATTTGTTGGGGTTTTTAACCTTGGGATTGGTGTCCGGGACTCCTAAGGGTTGACCACTGGGTCACATGGCTCCATATCTTGTTTATGTACTCTAGTGGCCTCTCCTTTAGATAAAAGACATCTGCATCTCTTCAGATCCAGTTTGGACACCCTCATGGCCCTTCAATCAGTGGGCACCTGCTCTCCCTAGCCTTATCTCTTCAAAGGAATCCATTCTCCCTGCCACGCCTTTTTCATGTTTTGAGGATGGTGTTGAGGGATTTTATAACATTCTATGGGTTATATGGGGTATAACACCCTCCCTCCAGCTCACTCCTACCTTTTGTTTAGAGTGATTCTCTTATTTGAGTGTATTTTTGCACTCAGGGTACAAATACGCTAGGTAGCCTACCCTGAGCCCACCTTAGGCCATATTTTATTATTATTTTCTTTTAATTTTAATTTGACATTTTATAATTTCAAATTGACATGTTTTAAGGCATGTAGGCCTGGATATTTTTGTAAAAAGTGAGTGTGAAATCATATAAATAGATCTCCTCACTTTCATTTTAAGAAAAGACTCATGGGATAAAACACTATGTTACTTTTCTACCATTCTAGGGCTCCTTGGTTGTGATGCGCACCTCTTGAGGAAGGAATTTTTCTGTGTTTGATGATCAATGCTTGGAGTTTATTTGGTTCAACTCTCTTGCTAAGGTGATGCTAGATTTGTTTGCTTAAAACATGCACAAAGAATTATCTAGGGTTTGCATATTGATCTCTCTTTGCTACTTGTTCATGAATGATGTATGTTTATGGATTGAATGCTAACCTTAAGGGTTTCATTTTGTCTTGGATATATCTTTGTCAACTTTAGGCACATTGGTTGTGTAAGTACGTCCTTGTAGGAGTACATCTAGGGTTATAAATTTAGGGCTCTAAGAGTTAGTTGTAAACCTAGGTTAATATTCTCTAGAGACTAGTTATCCACTCCTTAGATGCCCTAGGTTAGGGTAGGATTGTGCTAGGGTTTTGCTCCCTAGGTCTCAAACCTCCCTCTTTTCCCAAACCTAGTTAATAGGGTTAGATAGATTACATTTTGTGTGGTAGATTAGGGTAATTTTAGGTCTGCAAATTTTTGTTAAAAACCCTAAAAATAAAAAAATAAATTTTTTTTTGGACTTTCGGGCCTCCCTAAAATTTTATCCATGTTTCCTGCAAATTCGTCCTGGCCTATAAAGCCCTAAAATCCCTAAGGAAAAATTATACGAAGCCCTAAAATTCAAAATTTCCTAAAAATATAAAATCTTCCCTAAATCTAACCCTAAAATATCCCAAAACCATTTCCTTTTCCATTTTTGAATCAGACTTTCTTTGCCTTGCTTCCTTCACCTAGAAGATCTATGGATTCCTCTTTATCTACCCTTGGCATCCCTCTTCTTGAACAAATTGCAGACTATCAAAACAATCCTTACCTATACCCCAACATCCTAGGCATTCCTTCTCTTTCCTAGTGCTTTCTTCCTTTGTATCCCTCTTTCCTTCAACTTCTCCCTTACCCTCAAATCCTCCATTCCTTTGCATTGTTGGCGACCCCAACCTTCCCTCGCAGCCCTTGGTCCCTTCCTTAAGGTTGTTATAGCCTCCATCCCCTTAGTGACAAACCACTACCCATACTTCAGGGATCCCCTTACAGTGGAATCCCTCCCTTATTGCTGAGGTGCAATATTCCTTGACCTACATATTGGCAAAATAAAGGGTTAGTTCATTGTGACATAGACTGCTAGTTTGATTGTAACAAGTAAGTGGATTTATTTTGGCATATTTTAACTTTCACATATAGTTTTCAACATTGTTCTAAGTAGTTGTAATTGTTTGGTAAATGTTTGGTTGTATGTACATAATTATATCTTATCTTATAGTTAACACCAAAGTTACCACTACTGCATATGAATGACTGAACTACTAGTGTTCTCATAATATTAGAATATTGTTGTTACAAGTATTGATATGTGTCCATTGCTTGCTTTCAGATATGAAACAAACACATGGACATATTATGGTTGTTATTTATACGAATGCTAGAATAATTACGATAATTCTAAAGGACTCATATATTATAATACTTGTGGAGAATAACGATTTTATGACATTGTACATTGCAAGTAATTGGCTTCTAGTTTGATAATCCTCCACATTTTTATGATATTACATACTTGTTATGAGGCTGGTATTTGTCATTTTCTTATCATTTAATAAATGTGTTATTAAAGTGATATTGGCAACTACACTTATATATTCCACATGCGCACATAGTGGATCCCTTCAACACATTGATTAGACTCGAATAAGAAACTGGTCGCTAACATCCTCAAAAGAGGTACCTTTTAATGTCTTCTTTTTGTAAAATTACATAGGGCTCTCCCCTAGGAGGTTTCAACTTCCAAAGAAGTTAGGCAAAGTGACTATGGTGACAGTTGTCTCTTTCTCCGCATATGTTTGTTGATGGCATGGACTATCATTTCAACTGGTAACAGGTAGAAATTTATTACAATATTTAATGTGAGTCGGAAGCTTCCAAGAGAAGCAAATTTTAGTCTTTGTATATGAAGAAGAAGACAAATGAAAAACATAAGAGAGAAGAGAAGAGCGTGTACGTTGAACAAAAAGAAGAACAAAGTAAGAAGAAGAGAAGAATAAAAACTCTAAGAAGAGTTCGAGAGCTCAAGCTTGTGTGTTTGGAAAGTGTTGAGAGTTGAAGCTCTGTAAAAGGTGGAACGTCCTCATAAATTTCCATGTTTGTAATTGTGGATATAATCCTTTGTTATGTCACAACAATATAAATATAATTCCATAGTTTATAGTTGAATGCATTTTTTATTTATTCCACACACCTTCTCTAGAATCACTTATTTAAGTGTTGTTTACGTTTATTGTTTGTGAAAGACACAAATAATCCACAAATATTTCACCGTGTAAAACTTTGAGTTTTTACGGCAGAGTGCTTAATATAAGTCTTACTTAATATTTTTGTTATACGATATTGTGAGCTTGTCACAATATAGTTGTGTCAAGGTTTATCCCAAGTTATGGGTTGATGAAAAGTATTTTTCATATTCGAAGTCTTTAGGCTAAGAAATATCTTTTTATAAATTTCCATTAAAAGTGGTCATGTCAAAGTAGGAGTAGTTCACAACCAAATTTGGTCGCAGATAAAATTCCGCCGAGGTAAAATCCCATTAAATCCAAGTGGGTGGCTGTTGAGGTAAAACTGTGCAAGATAAAATTCCATAAAAAGTGTGCCGAACCAAAGTGAAGTCTGGCATACACAAGTTTGTCATAGACTTGTGTGTTGCAGTAAATTCCGATCGCAAGTATTTTGGTCGAAGTTAATCCATCGAGGAAAAATGTGGGGTTCCCCAAAGTAGTGTATCACAACCCCAAAAATTTAAAAAAAAAATTTCACTGAGCAATAACTCAAGTTTACTGTTACAATTCCTCCTTTCCATTTATCCCAAAAATAATATATATTAAAATATATGTAAAAATAAAATAATTAGAAAAACATATGAAAGCTTGCGAGAAAGATTGACGACACCACTACAACCTTCTAGTTGCATCCAATATTTTATCATACAAGAACTATGGAAATTAATACTTCTAAAAGCTCATGTATTGATGAAGATGAGAAATTCATGCTAGAGGTTCTTGGCCAGACTAGATGATGATTGTAGTGAAGCATTATCTAAGAAGATTAAGAACAATCAATACCATAGTGGTTGCCAAATTCCACGCCAAACAAATTCAACGTATAGAATCGATGGAATTTTGAATAGAAGAATGCTTATCCAACTTTGGAACGAATGCAATGACTAGTGCAATCACAATTCAGAGGCCCAGGCTAACTAAGGGATTTGGATTGATTTCCAAATAATCACGACCCCATTCTAATGGAGTAGGGTATTTTGATGGAGTATGGTTGATAAATAACATTTTGATAAATTTATTTTAAATTTTCAATTTTGAAGTTTAATTTTATTGCTAAAATAATTTAGATCTTAAGAAATTTTATTTATTTAAATGTTTGGGAATCTCAGTTTAACATAAATTTATATTCTTTTTATTTTCTTTAGATTTATATCCATTTTTTAAATAAACATGTTATTATTTTGTAATATAATAAATTATTGCCACATCAACCCTCGTATCAGCAGCTCATTTTTCCCTCACCCTTCTCCGTTGCAAAATATTTTATTCACATGCAATAATTACATATTATAATTATATTGTTAGATAGGCTAAGACCTAAATTTTAATTTACATAAGTTTAATTGTTATACATTACTAGCATAATTCATCTCGAAAGGGATTTCTTAAACATGGAGAGGAATCAAATATTTTAGGCGTAAATTCTTTTTAAATTGTTTAATTTGTGAAATTATATATTTTGTTTTAAATATTTTAAATCTAAATTAAGATGAGATGTTATTTTTTGTAATATTTTATTTTTTATAAAAAATACTTGTGAGGTCGATGATGAGCATAAAAAGAGTTACATATCTTGAAAAGAGTTACACATCTCTTCTTGTAAAATGTGCCTCTTCAACTCAATAAAATACAACCTTATAATTTTTAAATAATAAAATTTAATTCATGTTAATTTTTAAATCGATGTACAAGTTTAGGATTCCAAATTAGAAATAGTGTATGTTGTGCTTAATTAATTAATTATCCTTGTTATATAAAGAAATAATAATTCAAAAATGGATTTAAAATAGGAAGAGAATTACATGTATCAACCCCTTCCTAGAGCTTCATTTTCTTTCAACATATTTTACATCCAAGAGATATCATCTTGGTGGTAAGGCTCTTCAAAAAGAAATGGGTGGACAAAGTTTTGTGGAAGCTTGAAAGTGAGTAAATGTTTTTTTTTTTCATTTTTCTTTATTTATTTTTGTTGGATAATTATTTGCTTATTTGTGAGTTAAGTGATGAGTTAATATTATTTATTCTCTTTTTTGGATTCTATCTTTAATTAAAGTTTAAATTAATAAATTACTAAATGCTTTTTTTTTTTATGTGATTTGTTTTAAACAATGTATAAATCAATCTTAAATTTAGTTCTATTAGGTAATGATGGCGATCTAATTTTTTTAGGTGTAATTTTTTTTACCTTAAATTTTGTATATCTTCCCCCCAAAAATTACACCTCAAGAAATTTGGTCCCTCTTGATGCTTGATAGATCTAGGTTTAAGAAGGACCTATGTTGTTTTTTTTCTAAATTTTATGAGGTGATATTGATATTTTAATTTACTTTTATTTGGTTTTAATTTTGTATTTTATGAACCGACATATTTTTTATTACTTTTTATATTTGGTAAATTACATAACATTATGTGACAATATATCCTCCATACTGGGTTGTTATCTCCCCATACTTGTATTTAGAGCATTGTAACATTACATAATATTATTGGGTTGTTCTCTCCAATACTATGCTGTAGAGCACCTTGCTACTCTCAGTGCAAAAGACTATTATATGGTCTTATTATACATTGTACTAGATTGAGTTTTAACTTCCCATCATTTCATGGGAATTTTTATGAATAATTTATTCAATTAACAAAGGTATATATAAATACATCAATTTTTGTCTTAAGATAGATACATTATCTTATCCAAAAAATCAATCTATTGAGAGAATATCTCAACCACACACTGAACTAGGACACTAAGTTCGAGAGAATCTCTCTCACACAAAACTATTAAACAACCTCCTAAACATTGGGAACAAACAACTCATATAGAGATAAACTCTACATTACAATAATCAATGTAATATGATGAGTAATATCACACATTAAGCAAAGAACAAGTAGGAGCTAATTAACCAACAAAATCCCTTAACAAGTAATTATCCTTATATGTGTTAGGTAAGGTATTCATAAATAATTGTTAACAACCAAAATTTGTTCACTTGAGATGTCATCATCACCATCACCTTCATATGTCATCATTCCATATCGTCCACATTCATTTGATCTTGGAAAAGTAGTCAAAAGCTAAGAAAATGGAAGGTAAACCTTAAAAAAAGAATTTGAAGCCTCAATTTTCCCTTATTCCCTCGGTAAGAGCAAACAAGGTCACCCACAATCCTTAGATTTAAGTGACATAATTCACACAAAAACTCAAAAAAAGAGTGATCCAACCATCAACTTGTATTTTGGCTTTCTCTGATTCATGTCCAACAAAAAGAAGATGAAATTGACATAAGTCTCTACATGGATTTAGTCAAATGATGAGTCTAGATCCCAAAACGTAGCTCTAGACTCTCATAATCAGTTATAGAAGAGATACCAAGGCCCTTCATTCTAGACACACAATTCCATTCTATTTTGATCAAGATGTTACTATGTTGGATTTTTGTTGAGCTTAAAATTGGTCTTTTTCAACTTCTTGTTGATGAAATTGACATAAGTCTCTACATGGATTCAGTTTGATGATGAGTCTAGATCCCAAAACGCAGCTCTAGACTCTCATCATCAGTTATAAAAGAGATACGAAGGCCCTTCATTCTAGACACACAATTCCATTCTATTTTGATCAAGACGTTACTATGTTGGATTTTTGTTGAGCTTGAAGTTGGTCTTTTTCAACTTCTTGTTCACCTCTTGGAGATCCCATTTCTTGTCATGCATGGACAGAGAACCAGAAAGATGTGAAGAGGACCAACTTACCATCCCTCAGAAAACTACAAGCTCCCGCCCTTCTGCTATTGTTGAAGTGACCTTTTTTCTTGTAACATTTTTTCAATCAATATAAAATATTCCTTATTCATTCAAATTTGTCTTACATATGTGATTGATTGATTTTAAAGAATCCAAAATGATTGTTTATTTTCTTTCCAACCAACACTCTTAGTTAATTTAAATTCTTAGTTTAGTTGTTTATTTCTTTCTTTATTTGAAATCATTTTTGAGTTACACAACCCTCTAGCACATGTCTTTTGGCATAAGCATGTGTGAAAACACATGCTAAAAATTTTGGTGACCATACTTGGGAAGATCCATATATTTCTCTGATTGTGTGTCATTTATTTGTTTTTCCTTTGTTTGAGTTTTTCATTTCTATGTTTAGCTTATTTTTTGTCTAATTCTTGTTGAGTGAAGTGTTGTGAGAAATCCTGGTCTAGAATCCTTAGAATTTTGATGTACTCGACTGATTCTCTTCTTTTGTTTGTATTTATTTCTTCTAGGTCGTTCCCATCTCACTATATTAAGTGACCAATTTCAATCATTTCGCCTTGATCTCAGCAACTCTGACCTAGATTTTTTTTCTCACATGTCGTTCCTCTCTACCTAATTTGAGTGACTTAAGTCACTTATTTCACTTCAAAAAGAGTGACCTACTGTAGGAACAATTGTTTGATGCTTCTATTGATTTTTTTTGTCTCTTATTCAGTTAGTTAGATTTAGTTATCATTTACAGTGTGTTTAGAATCACTTTCAGTCCATTTACAACCTCTTATGCCTATTGTGGTAGTTATTTTGCTTACCCGGTCATAATTTTTCGGTGAAGAATATTTATTTGGAAGTTTAAGTAGTTCCCTCCTTTTTTGAAATTACTAGCGAGGTTTGCTTGCTTGCTGCAATTTATTTTTGTAAGGATTGGATAAACTAATCTTTTAGATAGTTAATTAATTCATTTGTATAGAGTTCTGCTGGAGTAGAGCCTCTTTCTTTAATCTTTGCAAATAGAATTATTTAATTGTCAAAATTTGTTTGAGAAGATTTACTTAATCACAATCCTATTTTTTGCTTAGACAATTTATTTCAAGATACATTTTTTTAAGAACTTAGTATTGAAACAACATTTTTATCTTCCAAGCAATATAATTTCTCTTAGCTCTTAGTAATACACACTTCATCTACACATGACATTGCTCCTTAATCAAAACTATCTGCTTGGTTTGTCATTCCAAGTGGAGCCTGAAAATCAACATTAACCTTAAGCACACATTAACCTCACTTGAGGAAAAAAATATTGTGTTGTTAAGTTAGGAGCTTGGGAACATGAATCCAAATAATTTTCACAGGACACTATTCACTTGAGATATAGTGGTTGTCTAATTACAGAGATAAATTACTCTAGTACTTACGACACTACTAAAGGCCAATATATGGGGTGAGCCTCCCCTAGGAGGGGAAATTGCTAGGATGGAACTAAATGGTTGAGTAGTGCATTAGACCCACTCAATACTGAATACCATCCAAATCATTGTCACTATATTGAAGCTATGGAATACTCATTCTCATGTGTTTTCAACAAGGTATCCTAGAATCCTTTCTTCTTAGGTATCTTACCTAGAGGCCATACCCACTAGTGGGGGATACCTAGTACAAACAAAGTCAGATGTGGCCCCAACTCTATAACTATCCTATCAAGAATTACTCATTGGGTTTGGATCAGATTGATTCCCTTATTGCAATCTAGTGTTTGCAAGATTCAACTCAAATTCTTGATTCCCTTTGTTTAATGAGGAGGTCATGACCACATAGAGGAAACGATTCTAGGAGGATTTTATTTGGTGTTTTTTCTTATTGATTGTGTAGATCTTTTAGGATAGTGGATCCTTTTATTTTCTAGGATTTCTTTTTTTCTTAATTAGTTTTCTTCTTCCATATCACTTACTACACACTCATTTGGACAGTTTTTTTTATGTTTTCAATTTGAGATTTATCCACCTTAACCTTTTAGTTTTGATGAGATGTTTAATTTTGTCACTATGGCTCCCCTGATATTTTCTCTAAGACTTTGTGGTCCATCACCTTAGTATGGTTATTTAAACCTCACTATTGTCTCCACAATTTGGATTCTCGTTAAACACACTACATAGTCATCGAAGCTATCCTCCAAAACACATGATCTCAATAAATCATCTTGAGGACCACAATCACTTTCACAGACTAATGATACCATGGTTGGGACCATTCTCTCCTCCATGGGCATACCTATTTAGAGTATCCCCACTCATAGGTTCAGAAACAACACCACCATAATAGAAGGTACTATTTCCACCCCTCTAGGTGTTCTTAACCACACCTTTAGTGGAGGAAATATCCTCCAAACTAATGGATATATTGACAGTGAACCATCTATTGATGGAAATATTAATGGAGGAATCATTGGCGGGACCATGACTAACACCATTGCTGAACCTTCCACCTCACATCCTAGTGTGAATCACTCTTTCATGTTCATCCTCAACATCCTAGATTTGGTGAGGCTAGATAATGAACCCATTCATCACAACCCTACATGGCCTCTCATGCCATCCAAACATCCCTCAAACATCCCTGAGTTTGAGGGGAAGGTGGGAGAGGGCCCATAAAATCACATAATGTCATTCACTTATGATTCCTTCAAAAAACATTATGGATTCATCCATATGATTGCATCTCTTTCAGCCTACCCTACCTAGTTGTACATAGAGAACCCCCATGAGACACATCCCAACTTTGTGTCCCTAACATCCACTTTCCTATATTTTTTTATAAATTTATGCACTACGATGAGGGAGTGGAAATTCTCTTATCATGTTAAAAAAACTCATTAACGCATATTACAAACCATATCCATGAATGGCGTCAACTTTGAATCTTGTGCAAGATCAAGCTTGAAAACCTAATTTTCTTAGATTGGATCTTAAAGTCCCTTCTACTCGTGATCACAAAATATGTAGCCCCTGAGCATCCATAGTCCAAAGAAGAATCCATTTTGAAGGCTCAATAGCACAACCTTATATATACATAGTCAAGATACCTTTGTATAATCATTAATGATACCGCTAGAGGTAATTCCTCTTGGAAGATCCTCCAAGAATGTGTCATAAGTGGATGGAATTTTTTTTGTCATTTATTGCAATCCTAACCCCTATATGTATTACTCTCCTCATTTGAGTAGTTATATGTATTACAACCCCCAAAAATTCGAGCGTAATCAAGGTATCTCCACGAATCCTTATTACACTCAAGATTATTCATGATTTCTGCCACATATCCAGGACAAGTACCTCTTATCCATTCCCTCTTGCATGCATGCACATTCATGGTTCCTCATGTGGCATATCTCCTAGTGGTTATGTAGCCCCTATGGCTGTAAACTTGTATTACCTTTTTCCTAAACCGCTGCCAATTTCTCCAGTGCAATAGCACATTGCACCCCCGCTTTTCCCTCTTGCTAATGTCTACGTTGAATAGAAAATGTATGCTCAGATCATGCCCAATAATCCACAAGCACACTCTAAACTAAATAATAAGGGGAATAATAAAAGGAACAAAAAAATTCAAGGAGGTGGAAGCAAACGACCTAACCCTCCCAATAAGAAGGGAGCTAACATAAACCCTGCAAACCAAGATCTGAATAATCCTCCCAATAAAGTGAAGAATGCGCAATTACAAACTAATCATAAATGTAATTTCTTCAATGCTTATGTAAACTATACTTACCATTTTCCATTATCTAAAAAAATATCATAGCTTATGGAATGAGGCTAATATGTGGGAAATGGATCATTCCATGCAAGGGAAACATAACCAGCCTCCTCAAACCAAACCAGGACAACTAATGGTTCTACAAAACCACTTCCCTTTGCAAGGGGTATTCACTGCTCATATTGTAGTAGCCTATCCTCTACTAAAGCCACATTCCAACCAACCTCTTTAATCATGGGTTCAACACATTCTTATGTTGTCGACTAATGTTAAACTTCAAATGTAGTGCAACCAATATGGTTTAGAAGTCGAAACCTCTCCTACCAACAAAGGAAAAGAGTAATATCAAATCAATGATTCATTGCAAATACCTTATCCTATGAACAAATGAATTCTTGAAATCCCCAAGTTCCCCTTTCATCGTATAGCCAATAACCCCAATGATAAATCTTCTCCCAACTATAGCGTTGTGGGTTATTTGGTTGAGTCTCCAGTAGCTATGTCTACACTATAGGTTCTATGGAACTATCACATACAACATGAATCCTTATTAATTTTTTTTGGTGCAATTGATCCATGTGATTTTGAACTCATGAACTTTGATCTAGGTTAATAGGAACCTCATATTCCTTCATCTATATCTTTTCAAGTTCTAGTCATGGTTAAAAATATGGTCATCAATTGATGTATTGTGGATGAAGGGGATTCCTCTTGTGTTAATTCTACTCATTTATGGAAAAAAATGATCCCTACAACTAGTCCCATCCCTCGTGAACTTACATGATTATGATGGTTGTGTGGCTCAACCTTAAGGTCTTCTCTAGAATGTTCCTGTAGAGTTAGATGGAAAACTATTTTAATAGACATAGAGGTTTCTAATTACCAATTATATTACAACCTCCTCTTAGGTCATAAATACATGTACGATATGAAATCGATTGCATCATCAATATTCATAGTTATGATGTTCCCCCACAAATGGAGGACCATAAATATGGATGAATTGGCTTACTTTGACCCCGAGGGTCCATCTTTTCTAGATAATGTCTTACCCATAGTCGACAATAGTCTCACTAGTCTGTCCATCCCAACATTTTCAAATGATGGGTTAGGAATTTTCCATGATGCTACCATAATAGGTGTGTTTCAAGCCTTACCCCATACCCCTAAAAAAGAATAGATGTCTAATTTATATACTATCTCTTTGAGAAAACCAATGGTCCAACCCCAACATGTTCTATCTCCTAACTTTATCTAAAATCAGTGGGTATCCAAACCTATTCGATACAGGGATAATTTTAGGGGCGAAATTTAGCCCATGGGCTATTTTTAGGGTTTTATCTCCAAAAAAACATTCGCCATTTTGCATTTTTTGAAGCCCTGTTTCGCCCAATTTTGATGGGGTAAACTTTTTTCACCCTAAAAATCACCAAATTATTATATAAACGATATAAAATACTTGGAAATTAAAATATTTTTTGAAAAATATCGCCAAACATTTTATAGTTGGAGTTTTAAGAATCAATAAGATTCACCAACATTTATACACTTTTAAATAAGTATGGTTCCTTAAAATCATCCTTGATTCAATATATCCCCAACATTCGAAGTAGTTAGCAAACCCATGATGGCAAAGCTTAATGTTATAGGATTAATGTTAGGACTCCTAATTTGGTACCTCAACCCACTAAACCCACCCCATACCCCTCACGTTGTTCTAATGCCTGTGCAACCCATTGATGCTTTTAATATCCATCCTCCTAGGGTCTCGATATAAGAACATCCAACCACCCAACCACTCCCAATAAGAAGTCTATTGGAAACACTAAAAACATGATTACATCGGTAAAACCAGCTCTAGCCATGAAACCCCTTCCAAATTCTACAGTGAAAACTCCTTCAGCTTACGTCATATGGGATGTTTTGGGACACACTATCCAAGAATGTCTAGAGTTTACTATCCAAGAATTTCTAGAGTTTCCTATATTGCATATTCATTTGCAAACACTAAAAGATGATACCAGTGAAAAGATTCTATTTGTTCATCTACTTGATGTCCCCAAAATAAAATGACAATTCCTTGCGAATCAATCACCCTTGTGTGTTATGTGGCATTTACATCCATTTCTCACACCATTTCCCATACTTTCCATAATATAGATTTGTTCTCATTTATTTACATAGCCTTTTGATGGAATCCCAAGTCATCATTATCAAATTTTTTTACCCCATAACATCCTCATAAAAAGAGACAACCATCATTTATTATATCTCATCCTCTGATGAGCCATCCTTGTCATTGAATGACATTGTTGCTGTATCATCAGACCTAATTCCTTCTAATTTGGTTGATCAAATCTTCCAAAATGATGAGGAAATACTAAAATATCTCATAACACTGGATTTTCCTTGGGTCTATATGCATCATCGTGCATATTTCATCATCGATAAACCCATTCCATTGACATTGTCTTCAAATCAATTCTCAATTGAGTCAAAATACTTTATTTCGGGTGGAGACATTGATTGGTTTAAAAACCCATTTTTATTCCCCAATATTTTAAGGAGGGTAATATGGATAGAATTTTCATGATGATCTAGGTTAGCATCTCCATAAAACCAAGCATCATTTAGAATATCCTTTTAGGAGCTTCTTGTACTCTTGAATAAGTCACTTCCCTCAAAGCACCTTTTCAATATTTTCTTAACGTATTTTATTGGTCTTGCTGAGATTATCGGTATGAATCCCTCTATAATAGAATAACATGTTGACATGTAGTCTGAGGTTGCACCGGTTAATTATAAGAAAATACCTACCCACCCTCAAAAGTGTCGGTCAACAAGATAGAAGTCGAGAAGTTACACAAAGTTGGATTTATTTATCTGATTGCATATACGACATGGTTATCAAACCCTTGCATGTTTTTAATGACTTCCATGATTTGAATTTGGTGTGTCCAAAATATAATTACCCTGCCCCCTTTATAGACATAATCATCTATGCTTATGATGGGCATGAGTTCCTTTCCTTTATGGACAGATTCTTGAGGTATGACCATATCTAGATATGAAAATAAGGTCAGTATAAAACTATGTTCATTATCCCAAGGGGAATTTTTTCATACCAAGTTATGTCGGTTGGTATAAAAAATGTTGGAGCCATTTTCTAGTGGGCCATGTCATACTGATTCCATGATTTGGTTCATATTATTCTTTCTTTCTTAGAGAACCTCACAGATTACTCCAATAAACATTCATAACAATTAGAGGATCCACGACAAGTGTTCCTCAAGTGTTACAAGTATAACATCCAATTGAACCCACTCAAGTTTTTTTCCATCATGGATGGTTAATTAGTGAGATTTGTCATTTCTTAGCAGGGGATCAAAGTTGATCTACTAAAAGTTTAATCTGTCATTAACCTTCCCCCTCAATGGAAATTGCACTAGTTGCAAATTTTGTAGGGAAAGACCAATTTCTTGTATCTCTTCATACCATAATATGCCACAATATTCCATGGATTCTTATATTTCCTACATTCCAATATCCCTTTCATTTAGGAGAATCAGGCACAAGCTGTTTTTATTCTTTAAATAAATATCTGACTTTCTCCTAGTTGTGCTGTCATCCAGACTTCACAAAGGATTTTGTCCTATATATCTTAGAATTCAAATTTTCCATCACCATAATGTTGATAAAAGAGGATTCTTCACATCAATAATGTGTCATCTACTATGTTAGTTAGAACTTGTATGCCCCCCCCCCCCTCTCCTACCCACATGACGATAAGTTATCTTTGGTTATGGTTTTTTCGTTCCAGAAGCTTCACCATTACATAATGATGAGTTAAGCCAAACCTTTTTCTGATTCAAACCCAATCTTATACCTTTTCAATGTGTACCTCATCCAAGGATGTATTTATAAGTGGATTGTTATCCTTCAAGAATACGACCTTGAATTTTTCACACCGAAGAGCACAAAAGCATTTTCATTGGCTCAATTCATTACAGATTTACCCTCTATGTCCATCTCATATCCCATCACTGATCATTTACCAGATGAACATATTTTCACCATATCTTCATATTATCCATGGTATGGTGACATCATAATGTATTTTCACTCTCAAAAGTTTGGTCCTCACCTCAACTGTGAAGACCGTTGTCACATTCTCTATCACATGCCCCAATTCACAAAACATTTTATGTTTTAAGAAACATTATGTTATATTTTATTATAAAGTTTGTAATTAATGAACAAGTGGGTCAAGGATAATTGAATGTAATGAATATTTTATTAATAAATAAATTAAAGATGAGACAACAGCTTAAGGAAGCTATTAAATGAGTGTTTTACTGGTCACTTGGTGGAAACCGCTGGGTTGAGAGAAGATTAACACTTGGGAACATCCTCAAACTACTTCTAGCTATTGCAGGAGGCAACTTCTTTATTTTTGTGGTCATGTTCCCCAAGAAAGTGGAACAAGAGCAGGTCGCTCATTAAGTGAAAACTGACCCAAAAGACGTAGGCATGCTAATAAAAATTCCCATTGAAGACAACTGAGGCTGCTCATTCTTGACTTGTGAACATTCTAGGTGAATGAAGTGTATAAGAAAATTCAATGGAGGGGACTAGCTGAAGTATGTTTTGAGTGGAAAGTGCTGAAGACCTGAACTAGTGCAACTATTCTAAGCTGAGTTCATGATGTTGCATGCATAACTCATTGATTGTTGAACACTCAGTAGACTTGTAGAGGATTATTAAACTACATCTCTCACCCAGTACTTCTACCAGGTGGACCAAGAGATGAGCTCGGGGGCCCTGAGATTTGCAGTTTAGCTTTTATCCAGCAGTTGGTTGGGAGGAACAGGTTTCTTAAGCTGTTGTCACCTCTTCTAGATTTCTAGGTTCCACTTGATTTATCTAGCTTTCTAATTGTTTATTGTTATTTGGAAGGTTTGAGTTCAAGCAATGATATGTTATGATTCCGTTCTGATTGCTGCTAGGGTTAGCATAAAAGAATACTTTTACTGTGAAAAGATAGTTAAATGCTGGATTAGATAGTTTAGGGTAAATGATTAGAATAATTTTTCATGTTTTACTGATAGATAAAAAATACCTAACTGTATTTTTCCACACCTTTTTAAAGGTAGTAGTCTATTACAGTAGGTTAGATTAACTTCAGATGAAGTATGCATGAATGTGTTTTATTACCTTCTACAGGTTTTGTAGCAGTTATTCATATGTATGTTTTTCCTTTCTATTTTTAAATGTGTTACTTAGACAGAGTAACTTATAATAACATAAATAAATATGTCTAAGAAAAGATTAACAAAACTATAAATTTACTTAGCCTATGTATTTACTTACATAATAGATAGATTACTCACTATACGTCTATTGTTATAGTATTTAACAGAAATTATAAAAACAAGAATTAAATAACTAGGATTAACTTAAAGAAATAGTAAAATAAGGCTAGAAGTTTATTAAGATAACTTCATATTTAAACTGAGTAAAATGAAGCTAGAATAACATTAAAATCAAATACTAACTGTATAATTTAAAGTAAGAGAAATTAGGGTTTATAAATAAAACCTATTTGAAGGAACTGTAAAATACAAATAATAATATCACCTCTTCTAATAACAGAGGTGTTATTCATTTCACTCATAAACAAATTAAAAGCTTACATACTTTATTTATATAACCATAAGCATCGAATATATGACTATATAAAATTAACTACATTATTCACAAGGAACAATAATAAAACTGTTTGGGTAAATATAAACTAAAAAGGAAATAAAAACATGTCAATATTTTTCAACCCAGGAAAACAGTAAAGATTCATGAGGTATTATTCACTCCGTGTTCTTTCATCTATTTACTGACAGTAATAATCAAATTATGTTCTAGAACACACTGTCTAAACATTTAATTATATTTTTTAAACATAATTAAAATAAAAGATCAATTTACAATAACAATA
>LPNX010886836.1:169863-193468 GCA_001517045.1 Pseudotsuga menziesii | reverse complement strand
CAAAAATATAAATTACAATACAGTAAGCTTCGAGCTTATTAAAAATTTAAAAAGCATTTAAACCCTAACTATCACATCCTACTTAGAGGTTACAGCCTAATGGCCTTTTACAAACTAAGTTATGGCTTAAAAGCTTGTTTAAAACAGCATTACAGTAATCAAAACTATGACTGAAGGCCCATTTTTCTTTCTCAAGCATCGGCCATGAAAGCCCCAAGTATCTACACGATACAACCACTACGAATTTTAAAATATTTCTTTTTATACATCATAGTATCGGCCTCATGGCCTTTCAAAAACAAAGAGAACATCTTATAGCCATGACTAAACAGTAACCCAAGAACCACACAAGAAACATCAACTAAAAAAAAACACCATACACCACTGTAGGAGAAACCTGAGTGAGACTAAGGCTTACCAGGGTAGATACACAACATGGAGTTTATGCAGGGTGGTCTTCAGTGGTTTTTCAGAACCCTTATGCAAATACAAGCACTTGCACATTTACAAAATATGAAATGTTAAAATACTTACAATTAATAATAATTCAAAGTATTGTACAGAATAATGACAGTATTATTTTGCTTACTAATGAGTATATAGTAGGTAGTAGTGATAATACAATCAAACCCTAGTCATGAAATTGGGTATGCCGCAAGATCTGTCCAGAAAAACCTCCCAACATGAATTGTGCCATCCCCAAAACCAAAACTAAATTGCGTTATAGAACAAAACTGACACACTAGAATCAGCGGTGAAGATGGCTAAACCTTACAACACTCAATCGACAGTGAAAATCACCTATGATAGCTGAAACACCATGCTCACTTTTACTGCACCAGAGCTGGAAGGATACACCTGCAGAGGCAAGGTATTGAAAGGAGCGTCATGTACAGAGCTAGGGTAATGGCGATGGAGAGTTCTGACTCAGTTCAAGAACAGTGGCCACATGAACCTCCTAACACAGAAGAAAAATGTAACAACGAGGAGGATTAACCATATTCAAAGGATAAATAGTAAAGCCATGCATCCATGAGCCTACAGCTCCTCACACCACAGCATGGAAAATGAAATGAGGTAAAATGCGTTTTTAGGGTTTTAGGACAATCTTATATTTCTTCCAAGGTCAACCAAAACCCTAATCAATGAACATCAACCATGTGTCCTTAGATTTATTTGCAAGAAGTGGGTTTTATGCAATAGTCGAGATCTCCTTGGAGCAGCCTAGACACATTAGTAATTTACAAAGAAAAACTATGGTTAATAACCTTTGCTTTAACTCACATTATAGTGACTTCATAAATATGCATTTTATTATACCTAACAAGTATAGTAGGGAGGAAGAATTTATACTAAGGTCTATATCCTTACTTTTGCAATATTTGGAATGGTAAATAGTTATACAAGAATTTATTTAACTTTATTTGCTTATTGAACAAAAAATTATAAGAAACCTTAGGATGGTAAAGACCTCATAAAAGATTTAAACTTTTATGTATATGAGGTTGAAAGCATAGGAGGTGTATAGCTTGGTTTTATTTAATCTAGGTATTAAGATTAGATATATATATTGCTTGGTGGGATAAAGATCATATAAATATTGTACCATTACTATTTCTCTTGTTGGTAATTCTTAGAACAATTTAGAAGAACTATCTTATACACTAGGTTTTATTTCCATATGTGAATAACAATCAATGTACTTTATGATTACACCTAGATCATAGGATTCCTAAGTTTATTTAACTCATTATTTGTGTAAAACAAATACTCTTGAGTCTAACTCAACATCAAGTAAGTAAACAAAGGAATCTGCTATACAATTTCACTAGAGTTATATACAAGAAGTAAACTGAAAATAGATTGATGAGAGTTAAACGAACCAGTTTTAGTTGTAGCAAATTAGAAAAGTAACTGAACTGAGTTCAGTTTACTAGAAATACTTTTATTACTAGTAACTATGTAGAACATAAATAATCAGATCAGCGATACCTCTTTTACTGCTCAAAGCTGTAAAATAAATAAATTTACTAGCATTCTATTTTATGCTAGTTGAGATAATAATCTCAATCTAGAAAGTGGTAACAAACTTCTTACCTGTAAAGAAACTGTAAAAGAAGCATCACTTCACTGCATTAGCTATAAGCTAAGTATGCCTCGATCTTAGTTGAAGTTCTTTCCTACTTTCATAAGACAGTAAAACAAACTTAATACTAGAAATTAAATAGATATTTCAAGTCCTATTATTCCAAATGATAACCTGCTAAATAAAATCCTTAACAATGAATTATGAAAACAAACTAATAAGTATGCAAAACTAGAGATTAACAAAATATTCAGTTCTAGTTTAATACTATTTAAAGTAACCATTAGCAGTTAATTGTTCCTAGATGATAACGACTACAAAAATTTTATGTTACATGAAAAATTTTAAATTTTTACGAATTTTTAGAGTATTACATTCTCCACCAAGTACCTTGATACCTTCTTAATGGGGATTTCTTGTATCGATGATGAATCAATACTATCTTACAGTGATTCGTTATCCATAATGAGGTAGATAATGTATTAGATGAATTCCATAGAGGATCTCATGGAGGACATCTTTCGAGAATCGCCAGCACTCAAAAATCATCCGCACTAGTTATTTCTAGCCAACCCTCTTTTCCAATTGCGTTGCAGCTGTCAAACATTGTTGTAATTGTCAACTATTTTCTCCTAAAGAAAGAATTCCTCTTGCACCTCTACTTCTACTCATAATCATTTTCCCCTTTTGAAAATGGGCCATTGAATAGAAGGAATCCAATCTAGCTTTTTCTGATGGGCATAAGTACATAATCATGGCTCTTGACTATTTTAATAAATGGGTTGAAGCCATGCCAACCTTCAATTTCACTGAAGACAGTAAAACACATTTCTTCTTCAACCATGTTAACACTCGATTTGGCATCCCTAGCCAATTGGTTTCAAATCACGTTTCCCACTTTTAAGATGTCGTGTGGAAGGGTTTTTCCATATTTTGAAATTAGAGCACTAGTTCTCTTTCACCTATTATCCCCAAGGTACTGGAAATTCGAGGTTGTTAACAACATTATTAGACCATGCTCCGACTTATGGTGGATAAAAAAAATTCCAACTAGAACCACATGCTATTTCCATCCCTATTGGAATACCATACATCAATGAAAAATGCAACAGTATTTACTCCCTTTCACCTCATGCACGGAGTGGAGTGTTCCTTTCCAATAAAATGTCATATTTTGTATTTACTCATAGCCATTGAATTGTTTTCTAAGACCATTACTTTGGAACAATGCTTGAACACCTTTGAACAAGTGAATGAGGATTGTCGAGTAGTCTTGTAAATGATTGGAGCTACAAATAATTGATACAAATACCACTTTGACACCCATGTATGCTCACGAACACTTAAATAAGGTGCTCTTGTTCTCACATACAACCAAGCTCATGACAATCTTGGAAACGAGAGTTAGAATATATGCGATAAGAAACCTATTTAGTAAAAATATGTCTCAACAAGGGGGCATACCTCCTATATGATTTCAAAGGTCGACTCTTGAAGAACCCTTGTGATGGGTTGCATCTTAAGATATTCTATGATTGATTTCAACCAAAATTTGGCACTGTTTGATGATATTTTTTTATTTTTAGTTTTTCTTTCTATTTTTTCGAAAGTGAATATCGTGATTCTTTTTCTTGATGTTGTTAGAAGGATCATGCTATTTATGTCAGTTACACTGATGACACAAGTAGATACTATCCAAATATCTCCTTGGTTGCATGGGTACTTTACTCCATATAAATGGCGTGTTCTTGGGACAACCACTAACAATTAGGTAGGGTATGATGTTGTGATAATCCTCCTAATAGATGCTCTCCATATGAGCATTCATCACCTTTGCATCTATTTGGACTCCTAGCTACTTGTCTCATAATTGAACAATTGTTAGCAGGTACATGAAAGTTGTGTCTTTAGAAAGTTCCTACATGCTAAACATCTGGATAGATAGTTTGAACCCATTGCATTCATGCATGTTCCCATGACTTTTAATGTTGTGGAAAATCAAATGGCTAGTGACATTCTATAGAGGCACATTGTTCATCAATATCAAGAAAATCAATCATTTTCATACATATCACATTGTGTGTGTGTGTGTGTATATATATATATATATATATATATATATATATATATATATATATCATCACCATCATTGCATAAATAACTCAAAATAACATCAAAATTTTTGCATCCATGTGCACAAATGGAACACATATACATGCCCAAAAAATAGTTGTGTTTCCACCAAGGAGCCCCAACAGCACCGTAAATAAATACATTAGTCAAAATTCCCCAATATTATAGCATGGAAGCAGCTCTATGGACTACTTACTAGTCAATTGAGTATTCAGATTCATCATCCTTATATTCCCTATAGTGTCCAGTATCATTGTCGATGCGAGGTACATATCCTTGCATCTAGTCTCGGATAGTCGCAACAACCATTGCAATCTTACAAATGATTTTATGCAACTCAGTAGGGGTCTGAAAGCACACAGTAAGCAACTCCTAATCAAGGTTCTTCCAACCATCATTGGACATACCCTCAAGAATTCAATCAATATCTTGACGCATTCCATCTAAGATTGCATCATTACCTTACCGGTGTCGATGTGCTTGGAGGGTAGGGTCAAATCCCTCAACCTTGCCTCACCTTCACTATTAATCTAGTAAGGGATTTGACCCCAAATATGCACACACAAATTAAAAGTCATCAATACTAATGTCTCATAAAATAATCTATCTACCATATATGTTATCATTGTAAGCATAACTATAAAAATAAATATGTACGCACCATATTGTCCCTAGGCCTTCCTAGTGGGATGAGGTATCTTTGTGTCCTTATGATAATCCATTCCTGCATATGGATAATCCTAAATCACTACCAAAATTTGGTGCCATTGTGCAAAGAAGGCTCTGTTGAACCCCTTGCTAATTGCACCTCCTCCCTATTTGACCACCATCTTTCCCCACCACCTTGTTTTGGGATCCATAGGCCCAATATCTCTCATTGAAAAGTGAGAGAACAATATGGGTACCCTCTCAAAGAGGAAGACAAAAATAAAAGACACAAATCCAAAGTATCCTCCATGATAGACGAATTGACTTAGATATCATTGAACCATAATAAGAAACATCTTGTCCCAACCCAAAGTTGGTCCCATCCAACACTCTCTCCACCATCAACATCTTCCTCCCTGACATATTATGTGGACCAGTAGATATCAGAACTTGAAATACCTTGGAAGCAATCACTCGCATCTCCATACTTTCAATGTCAACCAGGAGCACTGATGTAGCATGAATGTATGCATTCATAAAGCAATGAATTGAATTAGGAATTTATTTCTACTAGAAGAGAAACATTTTATGTCTTCTATTGAGAATATATCTCTACTTCTATTTCCTCCTCATGGTGTAGTTGGAACCCTAATGGTGGTAACTTTGATCCTTATAGGTATTTCCACATTATTACAATATCTTCCTCATGTCCTATTCAAGAGCCTAACCATTTAACTTTTGTTGAAAAAGGTAATAATGTGATATTAGGAAGAAAGAATGCTAAGGGAACTAACTCTTTGGATCTGGCAATTACTACTTCGACCACCACACCTAAGATATAACCCAAGAAAATTGTAGTGTATAACCTAATCTATTACCATATTTCCCTCTTTTATGACATGCAGTATAATACAAAAACAAGGGATTAAATTATTATTATAATAACTTGTTAGAAGACAATGCAATCTCTTATTGATCCATCTACCCCTCCCACTCATGTTACTCTCCCAATATCAACACAACACTACAACAAATCATTGTGGATGACTCAGTGATGCATGTTGTGTAACAAGTTTTACCATCATTTAGATTATTGATTTGAAATCCTCAAATTTAGAACAAAACTTACAGAAGCTTTCCATCCCTTCTCTATATTACAATTTTAACCTATAGAAGAGGTGCCACCTCCCAATAATTTAAGAGAAATGGAGCAATCCATTTACCATATGTATTCCATTATTGAATTGGTATCTTTTGATCCTTCCTCATGTTTAGAAGGCATATTTGTGGGTCATACCCTAATTACTTTGACAACTTTTACCTTCTCAACTGTGGAGTTCCCTCCATGTACTCTATACCCCCATATAAAGTGATTATCATGTGAGTCAAATATCATTCACCTTCGTAGTTGTTACAATTACATTTCAATGAGAAATAAATTTCAATACAGATCTAGGTCTACTATGAACAATACAACCATCATTTAGAAACCCAAGATAAACAAAAAAGGAATGAAGAAAATGAAAATTTTGGGACTATTATATTGGTTATTGTTAGATGATGAAAAAAAAAGTAATATGGTGGAAATGAAAGGTTGATTTGTACATTCTTAATAGCACACGTTTACGTAGTTAGTTCTAGGTGAATCAAATATGTAGAATTGATATGGAATGATCCTATTTAATTTTTGACTTCCAATTATAGTGAATGATCCTCAATTCATTATTAAGAAAATATCTTATTTGTTATTTATTTTGCAAGAATAATAATCTTGTTTTGTTAAAGAACCTTTTGGATATGGCAAACAAATGAAATAGATAAACAAATTCCAGAAGAAATGATCTTCCCCTTGAAAAGGCCTATGGTAAGAGAAAATGAGAGTTTGGGCATGGAAAAACATATACATCCACCTTTCACTACTTCAGATCCTAGCACAATGCATGAAACATTGACCTCTAGTTCAACACCACAAGTGATTTAGTGGCATCCTATAGAGCTCTCTTAGATTTCAATATCAAGTAAACCTCCAACCAATAATCTGTCAACAAGTAGTGGTGAAGTGCTTCAAGACATTCATATCTTGGAAAATGTTGACTATGTAGAGTTGGATGTTCAAAAAATTGTTAATTTGCAATTTCCCCAAGAATACCACACACTTATCAAATGCAGTCCCATTTTGGACCAACATGTGAACGAAATTCCATAACAAACTAGTGATGGGACTCATAATTCTTGTCCACCTACCTTACATCAACTATCTAGTGCACGACAAAGAAATCCTAGACAGATTCATCTGGATGAACATTCCATAGAATACCTTGAAGGTAAGTTATGTGGAAATTAAGGCCAGCAATAGATTAATTTTACTCACAACAATTATCAATTGATCATGCAAAATTGCTCACAAAGGAGACTGAATATGGAGTTGTAACACTAAATTGTATTAACTGAGTGTACAATAGCCAACCCTATAATAACATAGGTTGCTGAATAAATATAATACATCAATAAATTGAATTCATGAGGAGGCATCCAAATCTAGAATAAAGCAGGCTTACCAAAAATAAGCAAATCCCCCATAGGTGTAAAAAGCTGATCCCAAATCTATCATGGAGATCATGAATTGGAAAAAAGGCATAGGAAAGATAAAGAGTGGTGGAATGGGAGCTCATACATGCTTTTTCATGGAGAAAAGAGAGGAGGATGTGTTGGACAAAAAACAAGTCAACCTCACCTAGTCTAGCTTTTCCTTTTTCCTTAAAACACTGAAAAAGCAGGCAATAAAGAAGAAAAAGCAGAAGGGCGCCAAGGAGGCCAGGAATAAATCAAAATTGATTCCTTTAGCTCTCCCATGTGCTACATGAGTCAAATAAGGCAATTTTGACCTCTATGGATAGGCAAATAGCAACTTGCACAAGGTAGTACACATGAACTAGGCAAATAAGACAAAAATAATGGAATTAATGTCTAAGTGGGTAAACTATGGGTTGATTATTCTAACACCTGCCATTAAGCCTGAATTATGAGTAATATATCAGAAAATTATAGGGCCTAGAAACAAGGCTTAGTCACCCTTTACATACTGCAAATCCATTTAAACAAGGAAAGAGGAAACACCAACTTGGGAAAATCCTCCCTTAAACATGGACTGTAAAACAAAATTGTAGAATCTTGTCTTCACTCATGTTTTCACAGCATGATCAAAAATCCCCAGTAGTGATTTAAGATTGCTGAAGGTCTTCTCACAAAATGCTTTGGTGAAGATATCAGCTACTTGTTCTGAACATGAACAGAAGAGTAGGTGAATGGTGCCATCATGCACAAGTTCTCTGATGTAGTGCATATGGATCTCAATGTGTCTGGTTCTCTGCTTCTAAACTGGATCCTTGTAGATTCGAATGGTACTCTGGTTATCACAGTAGATGGTAGTTGAGTACTCAGGTTCGAAGCCACACTCTCCAAGTAAACCCTGCAACCATAAACATTGAGTTGTTGCATTAACAACTCCTCTGTACTATGCTTCTGTAGATGAGAGTGCAATGGCACTCTATTTCTTGCTTGAACAACTGATTGTCCCTTTTGCAAGCATGAACACATATCTTGATGTGGAATTTCTATCTGTGCTCTCACCTGCCCAATCACTGTCAGTAAATCCAATCAATTCAAGATCAGATTTTGCTTTATAGAAGATCCCATGTGTCCTTGTTCCCTGAACAAAGTTAAGGATCCTTTTGGCTGCTTTCCAATGTATCTCTTGAGGCTGATCCATGAATCTAGAAGCCACACTTACTGCATAAAAAATATCAGGTCTAGTATGTGTCAGATACAACAAACATCCAATCAATTTCCTATACAATGTATTGTTTACCATCGGTGAAGAATCAGCTTCTTCCAGCTTCACTCCTGAAAGGAAAGGAGTTTTGCTTGCTTTGCAATCCTTCATTTTGAATTTTTTCAGCAAGTCCAAGGCATATTTGGACTGGTGCACCTTGATTCCATCTTTGTATTGAGAGATCTCAAGCCCCAAAAATTGACTTAAGAGCCCCAAATCTATCATGGAGAAGGCTTGGTTCATAGCTCCTTTTAAGGAAGCAATCTTAGCCTGTGAGCTTCCTGTAATGAGGAGGTCATCAACATATAACAAAATGATCATTAATGAACCATTAAATAACTAAAAATATAAATTTGGATCTGATTTGCATCGAACAAAATTCAGTGATAGCAAGAAGCTATCGATCTTGGCATACCAAGCCCTGGGGGCTTGCTTTAGCCCATACAATGACTTTCTCAACCTGCACACAAGAGAAGGGTTAGAAGAAAAACATTGAGGCTGCTGAATATATATCTCCTCAGTGATATCTCCATTCAGGAAGGAACATTTTACATCCATGTGATGTACCTCCCATTGCCTTGAGGCTGCAATGGCTAGAGCTAGCCTGATGGAATCCATTTTTGCCACTGGGGCAAAGGTCTCATTGTAATCTATGCCATGAACCTATGAGTAGCCCTTGGCTACCAATATGGCCTTGTACTTCAGTGGTGAACCATCAGCAGCAAATTTGGTCTTATAGACCCACTTACACTGTACTAGTTTTCTCCCTGGAGGAAGATCCACTAGCTCCCATGTGTTTCTCTTCTAGAGTGAGATGAACTCCTCCTTCATGGCTGTTTTCCATCTTGGATATCCTACTGCTTATTCATATGTTTGATGATCAGACTCCACCATCAAATAGAATTATTCAGCAAACATAGGATCCTTCATGCACAGACCACTCTCAAATTGAGATCTAGTCCTCCTTGGGTCATTGGGATCCCCAGCTAGCTCACCTGCTACATGTAGTGTCTTGGATGCCAATTTTGGCCTTTTGGGGCTGTTAGAGTCTGAAATAAACTCATCTCCATCATAAAAATCAGAATCAGCATGTTCAACAAACTCTTTACTTACTTCTTGAGGTTCAGGTGGTGAAGAGGCTTCACCAACTTCCACTTCTGCAAGGGGTTCTTCTTCAAACTGAACACACCTTTCAATGAAGGATTTGTTTGTGCCCAAATTTATCAACTTGTACCCTTTTTAATCTTTAGAGTATCCAACAAAAATACACTCTTGGATTTGGGGCTGCAAAGACTTCCTCTTCTCTATCGGGATTCTAGCCCAAGCCTTTGAGCCAAAAATCCTGAAATGGGTCACATCTGGCTTGTGCCCACTCCATGCTTCGAAGGGAGTCATATTATCAAGCTGTTTGTGAGGAACCCTATTCTGGATATAGGCCGCACAATTGATAGCTTCGACCCAGTACTTTGGTGGCAAAGTTTTGGCCTCCATCATGCATGTTGCCATCTCCTTCAGTGATCTATTCTTCCTCTCAGCAACACCATTTTGTTGTGGTGTGTAAGGGATAGAATGCTGCATCTGAATACCTACATCTGCACAATAATTAATAAAATTAGAATTGACATACTCACCACCATTGTCATATCTGAGGGCCTTGAGTTTCCTTCCAGATTGGTTTTCAACCAAAGCCTTAAAGACTTTGAATAGGCCAAAAAGTTCAGACTTGTGTTTCAGGAAGTGAACCCAACAATACCTAGAAAAGTCATCAATGAAAGTTAATGCATACTTGGCTTGAATCATGGAAATATGAGGGAATGGGCCAGAAACATCACTGTGTATCAGCTCGAGGGGTGCAGAGGTTCTCTCATGACTAGCTCTCTCAAATTTGTGCTCTGGGTGTTTTCCTAGGATACAGCCTTGGAAGACTCCTTTGGAAAATTTTATCTTGGGAAGCCCTATGACCATCTCTTTTTCACTAATATCTGATAGATATTTGTAGTTTAGGTGGCCAAATATTTCATGCCAAAGCTTGCTGGCTTCATTAGCATGAATGAGAAGAGCAGAGGGGTTTGAGTAAGGTAGGAAGTGTGAGAACATGTATACCTTTTGAGCATGATTTGCAACTCCTTTTGCAATGATTCTACCACTTGAGATCTCTGTGATCTCAACTTCATCGGGGGAGAATATGACCTTCTTAGGAGACCCAGTGTGGGTCATATAGTACACTGACAGGAGGTTGGAGGCGAGACCAGGAACATACAGCACATTGCTGAACTGACCATAATCAAGATCTATCCTTCCTTTTCCTTTACTTTCAGTGAGAGAGTCATCTCCCAGTACAATAGATGGTCCTTTCGACATATCCAGTGAGGAGAAGGCCTCCTCAGTCAAAAACATGTGTCTTGAAGCTCCAGAATCAATGATAAAACTGGGTGAGCTTGATGTGCCAGCAACTAGAGCATGAACTCTCTCTCTGTCATCTGAATTTGATCCTCCTTCTCTCTTCTTTGAGCTTTCTGGAAGGGAGATTCCATTCTTGTCCAGGAGATTGGTCAGCGTGTCTATCTGCTTTTTCATACAAGAGCTTTCAGTGTGATTGCCCTTATTGCAGTATGCGCACTTGTTCATTTCACCTTTGTTCTTCTTCTTCTAGCTATTCTTCTTGGGACCTTGTAGATCCTACGGAGACTGTTTCTTGTCTCTCTTTTGCTCAGGTGGATTTTTAGCTTTATTTTTGCTTTTTGAATCCACCCTCGAATATCCAGCAATCAAAGCTTGATTTTTGGATGGTTTGATGGTGCCCATCATCACCAGCTTGTCCTATTCTTGTGTGAGAGATTCCATGAAATATGCAAGGCTAGGCATCTTCCAGGCTCGAACTATCAGTTTTCTGGCATAGAAGGTCAAAACAAACACTGAATAATCAAGGCCCAGCTTCAAGAGGATGGCCAGTACGAGCTGATCATATTTATTTTCAATACCACACTGTTTCAGCTGCAAAACTAGTGCTTTGAACTTAGAGAAATATAGCTGCAGGGATTCAAAGCTTGTTGGACTCAGAGAAATCAGCTCATTTTTTATTTGATGTCCCCTCATCTCATTTGTCTTTCCAAAAATATCAGCAATCTTCTCCCATACTTCATTTGGTGATGTCAATCCATCGAGATGGAAAAGGAGGTCTCTGGAAATACTCAGGCACAGGAGGCCATAAGCCTCATCCCTCTTGTTGTGCCATTTTATCTTCTCTGTAGCTGCATTGCTTCTATTGCCATAGTCACCCTATAGAGGCCTTTCGCTCTCAACAGTATCTCCATCTCTGCTTTCCATTCAAAGAAATTGAAAGGAGTCAAGATAGTTTTCTGTGATTGATCCATAGCTCTAGAAAATCTGTCCCGGCTGTCAGTAGAAGGCTCCTAGTCTTTGATGTCAAAACTGCGAAACAATTTGTTAAGGAGAGAAACAACCTAGAATGGATCTGATACCATGTGGAAATTAATTCCAGCAATAGATTAATTTTACTCACAACAATTACCAATTGATCATGCAAAATTTCTCACAAAGGAGACTAAATATGGAGCTATAACACTAAATTGTATTAACTGAGTGTACAATAGCCAACCCTGTAATAACATAGGTTTCTTAATAAATAGAATACATCAAGAAATCAAATGCATGAGGAGGCATCCAATTCTAGCATAAAGCAGGCTTACCAAAAATAAGCAAATCCCCCATAGGTGTAAAAAGCTGATCCCAAATCTGTCATGGAGGTCATGAATTGGAAAAAAGGCATAGGCAAGCTAAAGAGTGGTGGAATGGCAGCTCATACATGCTTTTTCATGGAGAAAAGAGAGTATTATGTGTTGGACAAAAAACAAGTCAACCTCACCTAGTCTAGCTTTTCCTTTTTCCTTAAAACACTGAAAAAGCAGGCAATAAAGCAGAAAAAGCAGAAGGGTGCCTAGGAGGCCAGGAATAAAGTAGAATTGATTCCTTTATCTCTCCCATGTGCTACATGAGTCAAATAAGTCAAGTTTGACCTCTATGGATAGGAAAATAGCAACTTGCACAAGGTGGGACACATGAACTAGGCAAATAAGACAAAAATAATGGAATTAATGTCTAAGTGGGTAAACTATGGGTTGATTATTCTAACAAGTTACCTAAATGAACTATTGATTGTAAATGTAGAAAAATCATCAAAGAAATTTTTGAATCCAAGAGTGATGCATCAAAATGTCAATTATTCCTCGTTTTTCTTTAAATTTCATTGTTTAGATCCTATTAGATATAATATAGTTATAAGTTTAGAGGCTAGTATTCATGTTTTTAGAAAACTTCAAACCACATTTAATTTGATTGGAAATATGTTTTGTAAAAAATATCTTAATGTGTCACATCATTTATTATCAGAATCAATTGCAAACATATCACAAAGCATCATCGCCTGTTGGTACACACATCTCATATATTTAAAGTAGATAGAAATACTCTTAAAAACTATTTACCATTAGAGAAAAAATTGACATCCTAGGACAAAAATATTGTTGGGAATTTGTTGGTAGGTTTCCTCATTGAAATAGAAAGCTAATTGATGATGTTAATGAACTAATGCAAAATTTTTTGGCATGAAAATACTAGACCTTCATCCAATCAAAGAAATGTGCTAAAGTTGATAAAATATAATAATTAATGTGAACCCCATGTGACAAGCACTTCATTGACATAACACAAATGAAACTCTATGTGATATTCAGGATTGAACACACATAGTTAAACCTAGGCCAAAGGTCCTTTGAGAAATGCAAACCATTGTACATTAGAATATTCATTGATCACAAAACATGTTTTTATATATATCATTTGTAATTTCAATACTATTATAATAGATATAAACATATCCTTTCTGATTTGAATACCAACATTGTGAAAGAATGCTCATCCATACTACCATCAAATGCATCAAGAGAATTTATCCATAGCATCATGTGTCCAAGGCCTAGTGATCAAAATACATATCATGGAAAATAATGTCTATATGGGGCATATTCCAAGTGCAATGGATTTTCATTATTGATATGTTTCATTTATGAAATATAGGAGAACGAATTTGGGAGGGTGACAATAGAAGTGCAAAGCTTCAAATATGTAACATATCAAGTAGATAGTGTGAAGGAAAGCAAAAGTATTGCACCAATGAAGTCATAGGTAAGTGAAAATTACATACTCTCATATTATACATTATATATATATAAGGTCACACTGTAACAATTCTTGTGTTTTTATGGAGCCAAGTATGAATATGCAATTTCATGAAGGAATTTTACAAAAAAAACCAAGTAATATGTTCAACATGTGCATGCAGTGTGATGGAATGATAAACAATATAGAAAATGCAAGGACACCTTTCCCCTTAGAGCCATATGTTTGGTTGTTGATTTTGTTGAGAACTACACCCTTTATCCATAGAATGAGATTCAAATCCAATATCACCATTTAGGACAAGTTTTCATAATGATATCACATATAGTCACAAGCCAGAGAGGAGAAACAACAAGAGGATAATAGTGAAGGAGAAAAACTTCTACATGAATTATGATAGGTTCCATGACCTACATTATGTGCAACATTTGCTCCAAATTTTCTATGAGAACCTAAAGGAGAGATATATATAGATGGATCAACATTTTATAAGGTCATATGGTTGTGTGGGCTAGTTAAAAAATGCTCGTGTATTCCAATGCTTGAGTATTTTTCACAAGACATATGATGTGCCACATATTTAGAACTATTTTGAGACTATGTGTTGGAAAGGAGAGCACATTGTTGCATGCATAAAAACTTCCCTAAAAAGGGAGGAGATGAGGTTTATGAAAAATCCTCATATCCAAGATTCATAATGCATAGCTCAATGATTATTTGCAATAATTCCAAATCGAATCAATGAGAAACAAACATCAATAGGGACAAGAAATGTGGTAAGAAATTTATGGAAAATTGTCAATATACATCAATCACGTTTGTATATTTGTAGCAAAATGGAAGAAACATGCGTATTTCATTCTATTCAAAGTTCAAAAAACCATTTATTTGAAATATGGATGTGGAAACTTGCTTGCTTTTGTGTCCCTTGTAGCACTAGTGAATGGGATGATTATGAATCAATGGATTGGGTTGATGAATTGGATCATGTATCAAATATAGTAGGCCCATGTGTATTTACCGAAACAACCCAATTAGAGGAGGGCCATTAATCTGTTTTGGACTTCTATGATCATATATATGATCTTGTACAACTAGGTAGATATTTCAACTGCAATCATACCTTGAATCCTATGGCTAGGGTTTAAGAGGCCATCAACATACTAGGGTTGAAAAGTGGATGTATATAGTTCTGTAAGTATATATAAGCAAGATTTAGAGATTAGAATGGTTCATACCTTAGGAAAACGAAGTTTGATCCAAGAAGCCCTTCAATCCTTCTCTTGCTCCTCTTGTTCCTCTTGCTCCAAGAGACCTGCAAAATGAATTATACCTTCCTCAAACCAAATAGACTATATGAAAAGATATTATATTCAATGAAACATAAAAACATAATCTAATATATAACATCATATAATCACAATCAGAGATTCAATATACAAGACACATTGATTTGGGAAGAAGAAGGACATCACATCTTAATTAATCTTGAAAACAAGTACAAATATACCTTCTCTTCAAGTTCGGCACCTCACAAAACCTTGATTTGGTTTTGTTGCTTCTCTTCTCCAAGGAACTCAGGCTCCAAACTCTGCAACGCAAGGGGAAAGCTTCTAGGGAAAAGGTGTGGGCAAACAGAGCTCTGAATCCTCTAGTATAACAATGCAAATATTCAAGTCTCCTCTCATGGACCTCCCTACCTCTATTTATATGCTTAATGAAGAGTTAGGGTCGAAGAAAAAGTAGTTACAACTGAAGGAGTCAGTTGCATAACTACCCAACCTACCCAAATTTCAAAATACATATTTTTTTGACATTTTCAAGAGGCGTACGTGGGTTGTAGAAACAACAGTCACATACACGAGGAGGTATATGCAGGTTGCAATGCATAAAGTCATGTATTTAAGGAATACACGACTATTATATATAGAAACTCACGTACGTACGCAGGTTTCCTTAAGGAAAATCGTGTACACATCAAAAAACTAATTTTTAGGGTATTTTTGGGCATTTTTCAGAATTCGGTGTCTTCTGGAAATTTTTAGCTAAAACAAATACCTTTACAATAGTGCAAATATGAGGTCAAATGGAGTTACAAAACTCAATATATGGGTCCTCCAAGTTGGGTGTTTTTTCAGTGACTTTCATGAAGTGTCATCATGGAAGTGTCGACATGCGACGGAATCACGAGAAAGTGGTCATAGGAAGAGATGTGTCATTTCGAGGTATAACAGATGCCCCATAATATATGAGGTTAGAGGGGAAGACGATAGCTGAAATACATTATAAAGGAAATAGCTGACTATGGAGAGAGTAGAGAATCCAAGATCAAAAGGATCGAACAAAGATACCTGAAAAAGAGATAAATGTTAGAAAAAACTGATCTATGGGACATACAAGTCCATATACAAAACATCACCATAAAAATACAAGCAGATCCAACATATGTATAACTAATGAAACTATCATGGTCGCTCAATATGCAAAAAGTTTCCATATCAAATCTAAAGGAGTCATGATCACAAATGAACAAGGTGGATCCATGCTCAACAATTGATCATAGCCAAAAAAATACAAGGTGGATCTATGTCTCAACAAAATGTCATATAAAATGTAACAAGGTCTTTCCCAACTTGGGCAATAGAAAAATGACAATGCTACTATCTGCCCAAGGTCTTGAATCCAAACCACTAAAAAAAGGTACGAATCCTAACCATGCGAATAAAGGAGATGAAGTCAAACATGGAGGAAACTGTTTGATTATCGATCAATGATGAAAACCATTAACAAACACAAGGGAAACGACCATTAATTAAAATGGTCCCCAAGGTACCTAGTACATTCTAACAAGTGTGATTACAAGGACTTGAAGTTGAACACTTGAAGAATCCATTGAGTAGGACACAATAAGGTATTCCCACTACCCAATAGCGAGGGAAATTTCCACAGATGACTACAATCCCCAAGGTACTATCATAAACTCTAAATCTCATTCCTAGAGCAAGAGGTGTTGCAGTCGGTAGGAAGAGATCCATTGGAAGGAAGGCATTAAGGCACCCTTCATCATCCAACACGAGGTAAGTCAAAGTCTAATTGGATATGGAATTGGTACTGAATTTCACGACAAGGACCGCCAAAGACATGATGTAATGAACTGATACCAAGGAATGGCCGACACAAAATGTCAAGGAAACTATAGAATGACTGACAAAGGTTTAATCCTTGAATAGTGAGCATGACACAAGAGTGCCTTAGGTAGATTTTGACACAAAAAGACCAACGGCACAAATTTACAATGTAGGAAACATTGATAGATTCCCCATATAATTGGAAAAGAAACAATGGGAGGAGTAAAAAACTTTGAATCAGGTTAAGGTCAAAACACTAGGACCCAACTGTTGATAGACTCAAAACTAGTGCTTTGTTCAAGGAAACAAGACTTGCTGCCATGATGTAAAAAACACATGTGAATGAACTTCCCTTCCCCTCTTTCTTATAAAGGTTTAATGAGTCCAAGAAAGAAAACTCAGGATCATCTCCATTTTTGGCAAGCTTGAAGAAAATACATCAGAATGCTTGATAAATCACCAATTCATGGATTTTATGAGCCCAAACTAGTACATGCTCGATGGTGTTTTCATAGTTTAGAGAGTCTGAAAACTCCAAAGAAGACTCTAGGGGGGTGCTTTTTCATACAATTTAGTCTCCTGAGGCCAAAAAATTATAAAACATACCAAAGAAGGACTCTCTTAACTTTCGAAGAAGAAAAGGTGCACCTTTTTTGTACTTAGTCAGGGAGGTCCAAAAAAGGTTAAATTACCACCTACCCAACGCTCCTTCAAAAGCAGCATATAGCCTGAGTTTTACAAGTGTGAAGGAAGGAAAGATCACTTGGAAATATCCATTTGATTACGAGAAATGGGGCTTACAATAGTAAACTCGATGCTTTGTTCTTTAGGTTTTAACGAGCATGACAAAGACATAAAGTACACTCGGAATATTTTTCATGTTTTGGTCCAGAGCAAAAAAAAGAGAAAACTAAGCTCATACCAGGGGTTCCTTTTCTGTAAGTTTAGTCCCTCAGGTCCAGAAAAGTTGTAAACCTATGCCTGAGAATACTCTTCTCAATTCTGAAGAAAAGAGAGTGTTCCTTTCTTGTATTATTCCACATGGTCTGAGAAAGAGATAACCTACCACCAATGTGGATGCCCATTCACATATTCTTAATGAGCCTGAAAGGATAAGTTTACTTGACAGTCAAGTCTATTTTAAGGAGTCAGAATTGGCCCTAAATAAACTTAATATCTTTCCTGTGAAGTTTTAACAAGTCTAGAAAAGTCAGCTCGCGGCCTCCTTACTATTTTTAACAAGCTCGAAGGAGAGCAAAAAGAATTCTCTAAATGCGAGGAGACGAGTGTCAGGGGCAAGCGAAACTAGTTCCGAGTGTGAGGAAAAAACCTATGCATAATGCAAGGAACATGAGCAGGATAAAGAAACTCAGCAAACATCTCCTCAAGGTAAAGGGTTTCAATTTGCAAAGGAAAAATAATACAAGGCTTAGTGATGATGAGAACAAATATGAGGGCTTATACAACGAGCTAAAAGCAAGGAAGCCGACATCGGGCTCATAAGTGTGAGTAGGGCACATGCAAATGTAATTACAACTTGAAAAAGAAGACAAGGCTAGTAGACAGTTGTGAATCCAACTAAGAATCCTATCTCCAAGAAACAACAACATCAGGATCACATTCAGAAGAAAAGATCCAATGGAGGTCACTTTGGCAGAAACACATGCGACTTTGCTATCTTATACAAAAGTTAAAGTGAAGGTAGAATCGACTGAAGAAGATTCTATAGTACCAAGTCTCGAGGGTTTATAATAAATAAGATCAACCTCAGAAGGAGAGCAAAAATCAACAAGGGAGATAGAGTTTGTAGGAACAAACTCAGTATCACAGGAGTTGAAAAATTCATAAGAAAAATCAAACTCATCAGGATCACTGACTTGCTGATCAAAGGGAGAGTTTGAAGACTCAACAAGACCAATAGAAGGATATCGATCAATAGAAATATCAAGATTATTAATAAATTCAAGGTTAGACTTAGGCATAATTGAACTGACATCCATAAGAAGGTCAGACTATATCAGACTGTATCAAAGACTATATCAGAAGGTCAGACTGTATCAAAGACTCTAGGAAGACTTCATCCAAAGGAAGGAGATCATCTGAGATAGGATACATGTCTAAACTTTCAAATGGATTGATAGAGTGGAGAGAAGGCTCCACAGTCTATACAAGATGACTCATCTGGTCAACTATTGGGACCAAGTCTCGAGGAGGTAAGCATGACAACAGAGGCTTCTTCTTAGTAGCAATTGAACACAAAGGACATGAGGCCACATAGCTCACCTGTGGCGGGTTAGTGTTTATCAAAACATTGGGAAACAATAAAGGAAAGACCTGGGCTCTAGTTGGGTCCGGAGACAGATCAAGAAAATGCAACTTATCGATGGTGACAATTTCTTTGCCATGATTAAAGTACATCACACGAAATAATGTTGACACCACAATTTGCATGGCATAGACATAATCACATCCAAGGAGCATATTCAAGTCCAAGGGGTCTTCTATCACCATGAAGTCAACTAAGACGGTCTTCCCACCCAAAGTAACAGGTGTTTGAGCAAGAATTCCCAAGGCTCTACAAGTTCTTCTATCAAACGCCAGTAACTAACTAGTAGCTGACACAAGGCTGGGAGATCCCATCCCTCACCAAGCATGAGCATACAAGATACTAACTAAGGCTCCTTCATCAACAATACAACAAGCAATCGTGTATGGTTCAACTATGACCTTTATCTAGAAAGGTGCATTAGAAGGAAGGCGCGGCTCAACTAGGCTATCCCAATCAAAGGAACCAATCCAAGAGTTTGGTGGGGGTTGATCTAAATCAAGTTAAGTGCCCCCTTCTTCAGTAAGTTCTGAACTACCAGTGAATAAAATGTGACTAGAAGACACTTCACTCTCCAAAGGAAGAGTGGGATTGATCAACAATGGAATCGATTCAACTGCTTCATGAAAGTCACTCTCTGAAGGGAGAGCGGGATTGACCAAAGATGACATTGGTTCAATCACAACAGGATCACTCTCTGAAAGAAGAGTGGGATCGACAAAAGCTGAGATTGGTTCAACCACTTGATCAACCAAAGGTTGGGTAGATTGTTGATAAACTATAGGTTGTTCAGGAGAAGGAAATTCTTGAGTCTCAGACCACACTCTTTGCACCTCTATGATATCAGGGCACTGGTGAGTAAGATGATCTCCCTCACATAGCTTACAAGGGAGCTTAAGTTTTCACTTCGAACGACCAGTTTTCTCAATGGTGTCAACATGACTAGCAGTGGCTGACTATTTTCTCTCAAAATGACCTACAGAGGTTGATATTTTCCCCCCAGCATAACCACCAAAGGCTTGGTAACTGGGTCCAACCTGACTAAGAGAGGTTGGTTGTTGAAAAGCTTTAGAATGTTCAAAAATGGGATGACCATGAAACCAAACTCTTCACACCTCTGCGATAGAAGGGCATTTATAAGTAAGGTGGTCTCCCTCACCAAGCTTACAAGGAAACTTGGGCTTATGTTTTGAACAGTTAGTCTTTTCAACAATGTCAACATGACTCGCAGTGGTTGATGGATTGTCTTCAACATGAACCATAGAGGCCGAGATACTACCCCTAGCATGACTTGCAGAGGCTGAGAGACTAGATCCAACATGACTTGCATATGTTGGATGAGCACCACTAGCATGAACAACAAAGGCTGAATGGTTAGGATCAACATGCTTTACAGTAGTTGAGTGTGTGCCCCCAGCATGAACTTCAGAGGCTGGGTGGATGGATCCAACATTACTTGTAGAGGTTGGATGGGGAGGTTCAAATTGAACATAAAAGGTTGAATGGGTTCCCTCAGTATGAACTGTAGAGGCTGAGTGACTGGATCCAACGTGACATAGACAAGTTGGAAGGATCCCACCAGCATGATCAACATAGGCTGGATGGTGAAGATCAACTTGACTTGTAGAGGTTGAGTGCTTAGATCCAACATGACCTACAGAGGTTGGATAGGTGCCCCCAGCATGAATTGCAGAGGCTGGGTGGTAAGGATCAACATGACTTGTAGAGGTTGAATGGGTTCCCCCTTGCTTATGTTCCTTCTTCCTATTCCTCCTTCTTTTACTCCTTTTAGACTGCTGATTACTAGTATCAGTACTTTCACCGCATGAGGTAGAAGGAGGAGGAGAATCAACTACAGGTAAATGGGAAGCAGTGTTTTGATGCCCTTGATATAAGGAGATTACTTGAGAAGCAGCAAGAGCATTCAGGATAGTTGGAGTGGAAAACAACCACACCGGTATCCCTAGGGTGAATCCAAGTAGATTCAAGGTGGCCATCAAAGGAACACGAACATTCCCTATAAGAGGAATAGTACAAGGAGTTCCCAACATGGGGATCTCTTGGTTGGTGTTCAAAGGGGTGTTAGCCATAGTTTCAAATTAGGAGACAAAGTATGAGGTTGACAAGAAACCAAAATTAAAAAGCACACACCTAAAGGCACACTAAGTACAGATAAACCACACAACACTCACTAAAATTACTAAAGCCAAACAAACAAATAGGTATAAGATATGCTTTCTAGAAGAAATATGATAGACTGTTACTTGGCGTCCCTATAGATGTTCTTAGGCACAAGCAAAGGAATCACCCACCGCCCTCCCACACCTTCTACCGGGGTTACCTTCCAAGCCCATCCAAAATCAACTAGAAATAGCCTTCCGGTGTACCTGTGTATGAACCCTATATGTCAAAGAGACTAAAGGCTATCTTAACTATATTGACAGTCTGGGGGGATAGTCGTAAGCCTAGTTCGTACACATGGGTAGGGTAGCAAAGCTCGAAACCCTGTCTAAGACAGAATCCCCAGATTCGCAAAAACCCTGGTCTACGCTTTGACAAGGAATTAGAGGGTTATCTCCTCAGTACAAGCCTCCACGCATCCTCCTGCTTAACTCTCGTTTGATAGGAGCTTCCTAAATACAATCAACATACAAAAGGGTTTACCTAGTGATTGGACAACTACATCTGAAATTTTAACACTTGTGGAGTGTTGAAACTCCCTAATCCACAAGTCTAGCCTAAGCTAGTTGGTGTATGACCCTATAAAATAAAACTTACCAATAAATTTTAAAATAAAAATTACTCTCATATTATACATTATATATATAAGGTCACATTGTAATAATTCCTGTGTTTTTGTGGAACCAAGTATGAATATGCGATTTCATGAAGGAATTTTACCAAAAACCCAAGGAATATGTTCAACATGTGCATGCAGTGTGATGGAATGATAAACAATATAGAAAATGCAAGGACACCTTTCCCCTTGGAACCATATTTTCGGTTGTTGATTTTGCTGAGAACTACACCCTTCATCCATAGAATGAGATTCAAATTGAATATCACCATTTAGGACAAGTTTTCATAATGATATCACATATAGTCACAAACCAGAGAGGAGAAACACCAAGAGGATAATAGTGAATGATAAAAAATTCTACATGAATTATGATAGGTTCCATGACCAACATTATGTGCAACATTTGTTCCAAATTTTCTATGAGAACCTAAAGGAAAGAGATATATAGATGGATCAACATTTTATAAGGTCATATGATTGTGTGGGCTAGTTAAAAAATGCTTGTGTATTCTAATGCTTGAGTATTTTTCACAAGACATATGATATGCCACATATTTAGAACTAGTTTGAGACCATGTGTTTGAAAGGAGAGCACGATGTTGCATACATAAAAAATTCCCTAAAAAGGGAGGAGATGAGGTTTATGAAAAATCCTCATATCCAAGATTCATAATTCATAGCTCAATGATTATTTGCAATGATTCCAAATCAAATCAATGAGAAATGAACATCAATAGGGACAAGAAATGTGGTAATAAATTTATGGAAAATTGTCAATATACGTCAATCACGTTTGTATATTTGTAGCACAATGCAAGGAACGTGCGTATTTCATTCTATTCAAAGTTCAAAAAACCATTTATTTGAAATATGGCTGTGGAAACTTGCTTGATTTTGTGTCCCCTATAGCACTGGTGAATGGGATGATTATGAATCAATGGATTGGGTTGATGATTGTGGAATATATTAAACCCACTCACAACTTAGGATAAAATAATTAATCATTATTTATTAATTATTCACCCACTAGCTTAATTAGGTGGCACCTTAAAGTCAATGCATGCCATCTATATCCTAGGAATGAGTTATTTCTAATTCTGGGTTCATCTAGAATTAGTATGCAGGACCTTATAGCAGATTCTGCTTTTTTCTGCTTTTTCTGCTTTTTCTGCTTTTTTTGCTTTATCCTGCTTTTCTATGGATAATAAAAGCTAGTCAACTAGGAAACTGGGTGCTTTTGTTTCCAACCCATCCTCCATTAGTTTTTCTCCATTTTCTAGGATTAGCATGTTACTTCCATCTCCTTGACAACTCACTCATGCTTTTTCCAACTCGTGAGGTCCTTGATAGATTTAGCAAGTGCTTTATCCACCTATGGGGGTTTGCTATATTTTGGTAAGTCAGCCTTTTTGAGCTTTATGAGTTGTTTCCATACAATTCGACTTCCCCATCA
>LPNX010886836.1:136673-169775 GCA_001517045.1 Pseudotsuga menziesii | reverse complement strand
TGGCTTAATAATTGTGATAGAGCTTATGGAATTATGTGTTTGGGAATGTCTCCAAATATATATCATCTCATAGATTCTGTTGAATATCCATATGAGCTTTGGAAATTTTTGGACAAAGCTTTTGGTTTGCAGGAAATCGAAGATGAAGCATGGAGCGAACCTAGCATCTCCTCTTGTTCTCTTTCTCAAGATTTCTTGGCCTCTACATTCTCTGATGAAGTTGATCATGATGAAGAAGTTTCTCATACATTTCATGTTGCTGCTGCCCTCTTTCATTCAAATGCTTCCTCCTTCAATGAAGAAGCAAATATTGAAGAGCCATCTTTTTCTGTGTCTCTTGAAGGTGATTTTTCTTCTTGTGATACTATTGATGAAAAAGAAGTAACATATGGAGCTGCTGCTGATATTGATTATGATCCTATAACCCATTCATTGTTCTCTCAATATCCCATCTTATATTTTGAGATCTATGTGCCAGATTCTTTACACCTCTTGCATGCCTCTCTCATTGATGGTGCGCAACCCAGTGACTTCCAGGATGTTTGCTTAGCCACATCAAGCCTTATTTGTGTCATACCACTTACCATACTTGATCTCATGTGCTTCAGCATATCCTTATTTGTTCTTGGCATCAATACTTAGAGCCTTCTTGAATATTGTGAACATCTCATTCTGCCCATCCATCATTCAGATTTTTACACCTATCAGTTTTCCCCAGTTGCTCATAATTTTCGTAGTCTAGCCCTATATCCTCATGGAGCCACTGAAGCCTTTGTCTTTTCTATTCCATATGCTAATGTTTCTGATATATCAGTGTTTTATCAGCCTCATATCATATCTATATAGGTGCTACAGCATATTGGAAGATGTACATGTGATTCACATCACAATTTTGCAGCTATTCAGGGAATAGGGTGTGAAATAAATTGCCTTATTTTTTGTACTCTTTGGAAAGGAGTATGCACAAATATCTTTTCCATTTCAGATTATGTTTGCATATCATAGTTTGACAGTAGAAAGAAGCATTTAGATAATTCTCCTACTTCATCAGTTAATGAGATACAAGGAGTCTCTCCTCTTCCTTCTTGCAGGTTCTACACTCCAGCGCATGATCATGGAGTTCATGATTTCTTCAGCAAGCCCTTCATTCAGAAGCAGTTCAGTCAGCTAATTAAAGTGAAGATGAATATATGTTGAAGACATATTTCAAATTTTGTGTCGTGTCCTATCTTGAGGGAGGATTTTCCCCATGTGGTTTTTCCTCTTTCCTCACTTTTCTGGACATAATAATTGTAAAAGGGTGACCGTAGCCTTGTTGCTGGGCCCTATATGCATCCATACTTTTTTTCATACCATCATAAATTCAGACTTATAGGGGGGTGTTGGAATATATTAAACCCACTCACAACTTAGGATAAAATAATCAATCATTATTTATTAATTATTCACCCACTAGCTTAATTAGGTGGCACCTTAAAGTCAATGCATGCCATCTATATCCTAGGAATGAGTTATTTCTAATTCTGGGTTCATCTAGAATTAGTATGCAGGACCTTATAGCAGATTCTGATTTTTTCTGCTTTTTCTGGTTTTTTTGCTTTATCCTGCTTTTCTATGGATAAGATAAAAGCTAGTCAACTAGGAAACTGGGTGCTTTTGTTTCCAACCCATCCTCCATTAGTTTTTCTCCATTTTCTAGGATTAGCATGTTACTTCCATCTCCTTGACAACTCACTCATTCTTTTTCCAACTCGAGAGGTCCTTGATAGATTTAGCAAGTGCTTTATCCACCTATGGGGGTTTGCTATATTTTGGTAAGTCAGCCTTTTTGAGCTTTATGAGTTGTTTCCATACAATTCGACTTCCCCATGAGGGATGTACTATTTATGTACTCTATTATTCATAATTATTCAATGGAAGGATACACACCAATATTCATCTCTTCATTCATGTGATTTAGTCTCTTTTCTTCTCTCTTATTTTCTTGTGTATGCTTGTGAGAATTCTTAGTAGCAAGATCTATTTCCTGTGCTTCTTCTTAGCATCATTGCACATAGCATTGATCTATTATTTCTACAGATGAATGGGATCATTTATCAAATATAATAGGCCCATGTGTATTTACCGAAACAACCCAATTAGAGGAGGGCCATTCATCTATTTTGGACTTCTATGATCATATATATGATCTTGTACAACCAGGTAGATATTTCAACTGCAATCATACCTTGACTCCCTTCATGTTTTTTATTTAAACATGTTATCAAACCCCTACACATTTTCATTTTAATAAAAAATGCATATTTGAAAGAAACATCTATGTGGTTGTTTCCCCAAAATACAATGAGTGGGGTACAGATTATGAGTTATCATGACGCATCCAAGGGAAGCAAACCCTCAATGTATATTTAATTGATTGCAAAGGAATTGAATTTCCCATTGGCTCAGTGGTGGTCAAGGGTGAATTTATTACACTAGATAGAAAGTTAAGAAAGACTCATCAGTATATATTCATGGATTACTAACTAGGTTTAGTCATGTATCACTTTACAAACCTGATTGTTGGTACAAAGCTACACCTACATACAATGTCTTGAAAGACCTTAAAAAAGGTATGATACTTTCTACCTCATGCATAGCATGAGATATTTATGGAGACAAGTAGAAAATGAGAGGATCCATATAGCCTAGTTGAATGAGATCAGGTATTTACTTAAAAGAGATATAATTACATCGAATGTTGTTATGTTCTTATCAAGGTACACATATTTTTATGTTATTTTTTTTTATACATATATACATAGACAAAGTTGTTTCGATGCATTTTCATGTTTTAGTGTTTTAAAATTATTACTCAAAGAGTTATTCCTTACACACTCACATGAACTCAACGCATGGTTTAGTGTTGCAACAACCATATTTTCCTTTGCCTTTGGATGCCCTTGCAATAACGACATAGTATTTTTTATTTTATATTGATTTATTAAATTTTATTTTTAAATCTCAATTCTAGTAAAATCGTAGAAAAATTATTTGTAAAACCTGGTATGGGGGCATTATATTATGTTCATGTCCATGTGTCAACTTTGGGAGCCATAGATGCATGGATAATGTCACTGAAAATATGGCTGGAAATTACTTGAATAATTTTATTTTCTCATTGGTGCAACAATACTGAATTGCAATGGGATTGGAACACCTATCTTTCCTTGTGGCTTAATTTTTAGCATGGCTTGATATTTGTGTAGAGGTATGGTTAGGGTTTTTGCATTCTCTATCACTCTATTAGGGGTAGGATTTTAGATCCTCTGAAATATTCTCAAAACTCCAGTCTCAATTAAGATAACATGTCTACCTAATATTCCAGTGGTAAGCCTCTCGAACAAGACTTTTCCCACATTTAATTCATTAATTTTTGATGGTTCACAAGTTTTCAAACTCTGTACTTTAAATATTAAATAAATGCACATACATATATGGATTTTACTCAACATTTATATAGCCACCCCATTAAGAATAGTAATTTTTTTCCTTGTTTGTATCTACTAGGACTTTGCAATTGACCTATATAGTTATCATATGATAGGAACTATATGTAATGTTATCAACCAAATACAATATTTAAAACCCTACTTCATTAAACTTAGGTCTAGATAAGAATATCTTGATATTTGCAATGAGAATCTTGAAATGATAATGCATGCATGCCCATATAAAGGCCAAGGGGAATTCACCTTGTTGAGAAATATCTTATGAAGTTCATTCATAAAGGGGGGTTTTTAATTGTGAAAAATAAGGTTAATATATTGTAGGTATTGAGGGGTGGGGAATAGGGTAAGGGGGGTTTATAGGTATTGGGGGGTATAAAAAGGAGTTTCGATTAAAAATAGAGAATATATCATAAAAATAAAGTTTTTTTAATTGGAAATATGTATTGGGAAGGGGGATCAACAAAAGGATTTTTGTAAGTAATTATGAATATCTAGTGAAAATAGGGTTATTCTTTAATATCCTATGAATGAAGGTGCTATGACATGGTTTCATTAAGTGAAGACCTCATGATAAAGGCATTTGAAACACAAATTTAATGTTTGATATTTTTTTACAATCACGAAATTGAGGCATAGATAAATCGCAGTGGCATTGAATTTATGAGTTGAAAGAGGACTCAACATGTTGAGACACCTTAGTAGAAAAATATATAGCTACTATTATTAAACTATAGTAGAACAATACATTATTGATCCCATAACTAGTGAAAGTTGTTAACATATATATGTGTGTGTGTGTGTGTGTGTGTGTGTGTGTGTGTGTGTGTGTGTGTCGATGTGGACACCAACCAATATCCCTAGTTTAGATGGTCTAATACTAGAAAAAAACACTCACATAAATGTAAACTCTTCCCTATATCAAATCAAATCACTTGAATGTAATGAATCCATACCTCTTTTCGAAGGTTGTACTCGTTAACTTGAAAATTTCACAGTCCTTCCTATTGACGGAGAGATACCTCATAATGTCTTGGTGTTGATATTTCCTTACACCATAGACTTGGCTCAATATACAAACTATCAAATATTATAACTTTAGTCTAATTCCTCCAACATTATGGGTTTCATCATTCCTCCCTATCCTATGAAGGTAAGGTTGCATTTATAGGCTAAAGGAGATCAGGAATAGAGGGGAATATTAAGGGAGGAGGGTGGATTAGGATCCTACAAAGCTCAGAGGAAAGTGACATCCACCCTAAATGGAAGGGATAAATCTCCATAAGGGTGTATTTTGAGAGAATTCTATAAACTTATCTTTGTTTCCCTTTGTACATGCATCAACGCACCCTATACATAAGAAAAGCATGTCTACAGATAGATACGCAGCCTATACATGAGAAAAGTGCATCATTGACGCACCTTGTACATAATGAAAGCTAGTTTATTGTGAAATATGCATCTTGCAAGATATAAAAGTATGCCACCCTCTTAAAATGGATTTTTAAAGGGGAAACAAAACTCTGGCTCTTCTCCCAAGTGGTTTCTAGCCAAGTACTTGAGGGATTAAGGAAAGAAAAAGGGTGTACATATTTTTTTTATCATGGTGAGGGTTAAACTTCCATGTAACAGAATCTCCCCCAAAGTATGAAGCTAGAGAAATGGGATAGTGAAATAATTTGATAGATAAAGGATAAATGATCGAGGAAAGAAACCAAACAAGGATATTTTCCGTAGTACAATTCTCATCCCAATGAATCATACCATGGATACCAACAAATATATTGGATATCCATGAAAATATTGACTCGTGATATGACCATTGACATACAATGTGGATCAGTAACCTAAAAAAATTGTGGACAAATCATGACTACATAAATACAAACTAGATCCATGATAAGATAATAACACAACCACAACAAATACAAAGTGGATATGTGTGACAATACATATGATTTCTATATAACTTATAATATCCATTGCAACATGGGTAACAGAAGGTACCTCGTGGTCATCAAACCAATCCTGAAACTGATACAATCCTAATCATGTGAATAAAGGAGTTGAAGCAAACATGGAAGTAACCACTTGATTACCGATCAATGATGTAAACCATTAACAATTGCAAAGGAAATCATCAATGATGACAATTATCCCGAAGGTATCCTAGTACATTTCAATGAATTCAAATAGATGAGATGGAGTTGAAAATCCATAGAATCATTCGATCAGAGGTCAATGATGTAAACCTACCATCAAAAACAAGGAAACTACCGTTGAGGCATGTAAGATCCAAGGTACTGACTAGTTTCTAAGTATAGTACTTGGATGATTTACTGATGTCGATGGGAATAGAATTCTCAAAGGAGGACCATAATGTATCCCACATCATCGACACAAAATTGACATAGGAAAGTGATGATTTGTAAGACGGTATATCAAATGAGTGTGAATAGACATGAAGGTGTAATGGTAAACACAAGAGACTATTACAGGGACAATCGACACAATAGAAGGCACGTTGAATACAAAGGTTGATTCTAGCAAAGGAATTCCGCTAAAAATATAATGACATGACAAGTGACTTGGTAGCATTGACTCAATGAGGAAAAGATCAATACATAATGCAACAAATGACTGATGAATTCCTTGGAAGACCCAAATGAGTAATATGATTCCTGGAATTGATATGGATCAAGGACAATCCAAATTACCCAGTTGTTTGAAAATGATGTAGACAAGTTCCATGTTCAAGGGTGACTCTAAGCTACCATTAATACAAAATAGAAATTCTCATTTCCTTAATTTCCCCATCATGATGGATGAGTTCCTCTTTGATTTTTAATGAGTTGTAAGAAAGTAACAAATGCATGCTGTAGATAATCATGGATGAGTCCAATATCACATGTTTTATGAAGTGTTATAGGTAATTCTCGTCACCATCATGTACTGAGAACCAAACCACCAAAAATTGCCTCAATTCCTCAAGTGATGAATTTAGACACTGTCCATGACTCATATTTTCATACTTGTGTCCACCACTACTTCTACCCTTTATGCAATGAGCGTTACCTTCATTAGTAACTCCACTTTTCAATTGACAATGAGAGGTGCTACTTCCTAATCCCTTTATGCAATAAGTGGTGCAGCCCTGGTAATGCTTTGTCTCCATAGCAAAAGAGCGATGCTCAAGTTTCAAAAGGAAAAAGAGAATATTCATGAAGCTTATCTAATATAATATTCATGGCACCCTCATCCCTACTCTTGTGGACCACCTAGAATCGAGATTCCCCCTAGTAGGATCTCCGTTCCACCTCATCCACCATTTCCTCAACCATCCCTATCCTCCCAAGGGATATAAGTACTGCTTCATCTCTCATGGGTTGGAAGAGGAAAGCTATGTTGTTGCACCTTGTTGGAAAAATGGATTATAATTTTCATTGATGTCAAAAGAAAATCAGTGATGTCAATGGAATAACCAAGGAAATGATGGAAAAGTGAACTCAGTGAAAGACAAAGGAAAGACAAAGGCAGTGATGACTTGGAATGAATGATTAAATGGAAGATACGATGACATAGAATAACATAATGGATGGAAAATTGGAAAGATACAATACCTATGATGACAAAGAAAATGATTTGACATCATTCTGGAGAAATATGGAAACTGGTGAAAATTAGGACATTGACTAAGTATGGATAAATAGTCAAAACAAGTCTAAGAGGGTATAGAGAGAATGAATGCCCTAAATAATGGGTTAGAATAAATTCTCATAGCACATAGGGGTATTGCAGACTTGTGTTTTATCTACCTGACCATGTCTTCGGATTGTCTTGGAAGCAGATGAGGAAGAAGTTATGGACCTGTCAAAATAGTGTTGTAGGAAGATTGGGTCAGACCAAGAAATTTGTCTAAGTGTCATAACAAAAGGTTGGAAGACTATTTTGAAGTGTTCTCCAGAAGATGTGTGTTTGTTAGTAAGATATACATATGACATGATCCTTCTCCCTAGTGAACTAGCTATCCATCCATGAAATTATATTCTCATTTGGTTCTTACACGAAAAAATATCAGTCTGCAAAAACAAGAGAAAAGTGTTAGTTTGCATGTTGATGTGAAAATGGGCTAAGTATTAAAGCGAAGAAATCCTGTGGATCCACAAAGTCACGGTGAGATCCACATTCCATATAAAATCGACGGTCAGGAAGAATCCCGCACAAGATACAATGATTAAGGATTAGTTCCACAAAGGATGGGAGGAAAAGGTGAAGTTCCACGAAAGACTATACATCAATAGTCAAGATCTATCCCGCAATAGATCGACGATGGAGAAGGATTTCTACACAAAGAAAAGAAGAAGGTGAAAGATGTAGAATCACAAAAATACTGTACGAAATGTCACGGTTCTGCATTTTGCATCCCGCGATCCGAAAGATCGATGGTCAGAAAGACATCCATGAAAGATCGATGGTGTGGAAAGGTTAGTGCAGAAAACAGAAGGAGAAGAAGTGTGAAAGAAACAATTGAGGTTTTGAGAACCCACACTCCACATCCCATGTTTCGGAAGATCAATGGTCATGAAGGGGCCTATATGAGATCAATAATGCAGAACAATTGGGGTAGAAAGATTAGTGCGGAAGCAGAAATCTCGAAATTACATTATGGAAAAGCCACAAACACGTGTTCCACTATTCACATCTTATCGAATATCAAATGTCACAAAGAATCCCGTAGGATATTAACAGTGTAGAATGATTGAGGTAGAAATCTAAGTGTAGAAACACATGTTGATAAAGGTTATGGTTCTGCAATCTGCATAACGCATCCCATCTCAAATCTATGGTCAGGAAACAGTACAAGATAAAGATCAATGACTCAGGATGAGTGCAGAAAGATGATTGTAGAAAATGATTGTGGAAATATAGTAATGTGGAAAGAAATTTTTGATATCTATGATCAAGAAGAAGACCGAAATCAGATCAATGGCTCATGGTGATTTTGGAAATAGAGAGTGCGGAAGAACACAACTGAAAGGTCAAACTATAAATTGATTAACATGAGTTTAGGGAATGTCCGCAAGGAGCCTACAGAGGATAAGATGGCGTGAGGAATCCTACAGGGAAGAAATATAAGTCTGTAGAGGACATGAGGAATATCGCCACTTGTAGATGGAATGTAAACCAACGTAAGGAAATTTACAGGTAGCCCATAGAGGAAGAGAGCTTGCAGGTCTAAAGATGGTTTGTCAATTAAGCAATTGATTAAACAAGTTTAAACCAATAAAAAAAATTATTAATGAGGAATAAAGAAATGAAAGAGCATGTTGGTTTGGAAAAGGTGTGCCTATCATATTGAAGAGGCATGAATAGATTTGAAAAGGTATGTTGCTGTATTGATATTGAGAAGAATTATTTAAGTAGAATATTGAAGTAGAAGAAAGGTTTCTCTGTCATCCAAATCTATGCAGTTGAAGAATAAGAAAAATACCAAAGAGAAGTAATAAGAGAGCATGTTTTTAAGAAGATATGGAATCTTAATAATATCAAATTAGGGTGGCAGGGTTGTGCTACGACATGCTACATGCCTGCAGGGAGGTCTTATACTCCTTCTAGTAGTGGCTGGAGCATCAGGGTATTGGTGTATCCTTGTTTGTAGGTGCATACTGAAACCATGGTGTGGGTGCATCCTTCATTAGTGGCTGAGAAACTTGGGGATTGTGATCTCCAACAAGTGGTTTCTTGCAAATAACTATTGTATATTGTAAAAAAAAAGTTTTGCAAATAATAGAAACATGTTGGTGGTTTACCTTATTGGGTTCCACGTTAAAACATTGTGTCCAAATTTGCTTTTACATTTGCTAAAATAAAAGAAATTGTGTTTTATTTATGTCACTGATTCATCCCCCCCCCCCCCCCCCCGCCAACTCTCAGTGATAAGACCCGATTCATCAATTGGTATCAGAGAGGAATCCTTCACCATAGTTTAACCACTGAAGTAAGATCCTATTACAACCACTATGGATCAACAGATGAAGATGTCAATAAGAGTCCCTAGATTTGATGGTGAATACAATTTTTTCTAGAAGATAATAATGAAAAACTATCTTTTGTCCATTGGTCTACAAGTTTGGGCATTAGTTGAAGAAGAATATAAAGTTCCAGAAGTCACTCCCACAGAAGCAGGAGAAAGGAAGAAATTTTGGGAACATGCAAAGGACTTAAATACATTACAAGATGGAATAAGTAAGAAGGTTCTTGGAAATGTACTGACTTGTAAAAGTGCAAAAGAACTTTGGGACAAATTGAAAACCATATATGCAGGATACTCCAAATTAAAGATGGAAAAACTTCAATCTCTCAAATTACAATATGAAAGTCTAAAAATGAAGGATGAAGAAAATATTTCAAAGTAGTTCAAAAGAATTGAGAATCTTGTTAATGAAATTCAAGGTTTCGGAGTAGAAGTACCAGACTATGAGTTAGTAGAAAAGGTACTAAGAACACTTCCTACTACATATAATCCCAAAGTATCTACTCTTGAAGACCGAGAGAAACTAGAATATCTTACCATGGATGAATTGTATGGAATCCTCACAGCCTATGAATTAATACTAGGTATTGATAATATCCCAAAAGGAGAAGCAACTTTCAATGTAATCAAGAAAACAAACCAGAAGCAAAAATATTAGACCAACCATGATGAAGAATATGATGAAGAAGGAGCCAATTGTGTTAAAAAACTTCAAAAAGGATTAAGGAAGTACAAAGGAAAGCTTCCCTTCAAATGTTTTAATGGTTGCAGAATTGGGCACTTTCAAGCCAAGTGTCCTTATCCCAAGGAAGACTGTGAAGATGAATATGACAAAAACAAAAAATACAAAAAATAGGGATTCCAATATAAGAAAAATTACAAAGGAAAAAAGAATTTTTACTCAAAAGAAGAAGACAACAGTTCATCTGAGATTAGTGGTGATGAAGTCCTTTTTTCTAGGTATTGAAGAGTCTAATGAGATAGAATGAATTGAGCATAAGAAAGATTCAGAATATGAAGCATAGGTTAATATGGAAAAGAAACTATTCAGTGCTTTGAATGGACTAAGAATATGCAAAAACAAATATAGACAGCTGAAAATTTTATTAGTTGAACAACAGGAAAAGCATGAACAGAAGGAAAAAGAGATGAAGAAAATCATGAGCAATCTAAGACACCAAATTCAAGAGGCAAGTAGGATAGAAGAAAGACTAGAGAAATATCTTAAAGAAAAACAACTAGTCTATAAAAGAATGGAGGTAGAATTAGTTCACTTAAGAAAAGAGCTTGATGCAAAACTTATTCAAAGTAGATATGAAAATAGTTCTAAAATTTTAGATGAGATTATAACCACACAAAGTGATCCAAGTAAAAAAAATGGAATAGGTTATTCTCAAGAAGAAAATCAAGTTAGCTCAAAATCTTATGCAGCTTCTCTTCTCGGTATATTCAAGAAGAAAGAGGAAGAAAAGACAAGGAATGATCAAAATTCCAGAAGATCATTTCCACCCATCAAGAAGGAATTCAAGACAACTCCAAAGAAGGTTTATCAAAAAATGAATCCTAACATTTTCTTTGGTTATTGTTTTGCATGCTCTAATGTTGGACACAAAGATATGAATTGTAGAGAATATGAAAGGAAAAGTTTGAAGGTTAAAAACTATAACCTCAAGGACAATCAGACACTTGGTCAATTTAAGAGAAGAAATTATAACTCATTTGCACCTCTACAAGAAAGGAGTTTAGAATGCTTCAATTTTCATAACTATGGACATAAAGAAGGAAATTGTAGAGTAATGGAAATCTTAGAAAGACCAAAGGACATTAGAGAGAAAAAGAAGTTGTGGAAAGAAAGAAAACTAAAAGAGGAATGCCTAACTACCCTGAAAACACAAGATAAAGAAGATGTTTGGTGTGTTGACAGTGATCATTCAAAATACATGACAAAAGACAATGACAAGTTTTTGAAAAACCAGAAGGAACCTCATGGAAAGAGTTGGAGAAGAAAGGAAGACTCCAAATATATAGAAGAAACCAAGATTTCAAATATCAAAAAGGTTTCCCAAGATGATAAGGGTCTTAATAGTTTTGTAGATATGATTGACATTCATTATGATGGAAATAAATATGAAGGAGAAGGAATTAGTGATAGCGGTGGAACTGAAGATGGATTTTTTTTCTAAAAATTCCCATGTACCCTAGAAGAGAACCCTGAAATAAAGCATTAGAGATGATCATATACTCAGGGGGAGTTGAAGTAAGAAAATTTCGATTGGTATCTAAATGTTAATGAGGTTCTGTAGGTAATGAAGATCTAAATGCATAGGCTTAAGGAATTTTTGTAAAGGTAGAGGCAGGTTAAATTACATGAAGAACATACCATTGGATGGGTAGAAAAATAATAGATTTACGGTGGAAAATAATTCTCTAAGGTGGAGATTTAGAGTGAATATTATCATAATTAGGTAGGGGTCACAAACTCCGATGGTCCAAATGAAAGCATGGCTCAGATCAATGACTGTGAGCCATTTTCCTGGGTGAAATAGTGCGAAGAAATAAAATTCGGACGGGCATGATATTTGATGAAATCCTCCTTGTGATATTTGAGGTGCATCGTCGATCTAGATCTGATGGTCCTTTAGTCATTTCACTGACGAAATAGCAAGTAAGTTAATTGCTAGAGATGGAAGTGAAATATTTATGAAATCTAGTTCACTAAAAGTTTGAAGTCCGCTCGTCATTGAGCACTACCTATGGGACCATTGGATGGGTGAGGTTAATTTAGTGGTTCTACCAAATTTAGAACTAGACTAAATCTAGTGGCATACCATCTATTGACTGTTATATTAGACCAAGGATTATGTAAATACTTTTTGAAGAGACAAAGTTACATAATACAGTTTAAAAAAGAAAAAGAAAAAAGGAGAACAATGTGTGGAAGAAAATGTTGAGTGTAAATTCTATCACAAAAATGTTGGCAAAGGCGAGGAAGTACAATGACAGGGGGAGTCCATGGATTTATCATTTGAGTTGTCATTCAAGAACCTATTGCAAGAAAAGAAATGTGAATATAAATGACAATACATTGATTAAAAACCAATTCCAGTTAACAAAGGGGAGATATGATGACATGGAGAGTTGTTAGAAAGAAGAAAGACAGGAAATCATATATCAAAATAGGTACAACATTGGTATAAGAGGTTATCCTTTGTCATTGTTGTCAAAGGGGGAAAAATTTTAGGTGTTTAATTTAATTCCAAAGGGGGGAATTTTTGGAAATATATATTATATTTTTCATTGATGTAAAAATAAGTTCAATGATGACAAAGGACTAACCAAGGACATGATGGCAGAGTGAACTCAATGAAAGACAAAGGAAAGAAAAAGGTAGTGATGACTTGTCATGAATGATGAAATGGAAGATATGATGACGTAGAATAACATAATGGATGGAAAATTGGTAAGAGACATTTCCTATGATGACAAAGTAGATGATGTGACATCATTATGAAGAAATATGGTAATTGGTGAAAATCAGGAAATTGACTAAGTATGGATAAATAGTCAAATCTACTGTAAGAGGGTCTAGAGAGGATGATTTTCCTAAATCATGGGTTAGAATAAATTCTTGAAACACATAAGGGTCTTGTAGAATTCTATTTTCTCTACTTGACCATGTATTCAAATTGTCTTCGAAGCAGCCGAGGAATAAAGTAGGACCTGCCAAAACAGTGTTGTAGGCAGATTGGATCAGACTAAGAATTTTTTCTAAGTTTCATAACAAATGGTTGAAAGACTATTTTCAAATGTTCTCCAAAATATATGTGTGTGTTAATAATATCTAAATATGACATGATCTTTCTCCCTGGTGAACTACCTATCCAACCATGAAATTTGATTCTCATTTGGTTCTTACAGGAGCGAAATATCAATCTGCCAAAACAAGAGAAACATGTTAGTTTTCACATTGAGATTAAAATTGGCTAAGTGTTAAAGAAAATAAATCGAGCAGATCCACAAATTCATGGTGAGATCCCCATCCGATCTAAAATCGATGTTCGGGAAGCATCACGCATGAGATTCGATAGTTAAGGATCAGTTTTGCAAAGGATAGGTGGAAAAGGTGAAGTTCTACAAAATAATATAGATCAGCGGTTAAGATCTATCCTGCAGAATATCGGCAGCAGAGAATGATTTCTGCACAAAGAAAAGAGGAAGGGATTAAGAGGAAGGCACAAAATCACAAAAAGACTGTATGAAACGTCATAGTTCCGCATTCCACATCCTGCGATCTGAAAGATTGGTGGTCAGAGAGACATCCATGAAATATTGATAGTGCAGAAAGGTTAGTGCGGAAAATGAAAGGGGGAGAAGTGCAAAAGAAACATTTGAGATTTTGAGAAACCACACTCTGCATCTCGTGTTCCAAAAGATCAACGATGCAGAATGATTGGGGTGGAAGTATTAGTGTGGAAGGAGAAATCATGAAATGGAATTATGGAAAAGTCACAAATCTATGTTCCACGATCCACATCTTATCGAAGAGCAATGGTCACAAAGAAGCTTGCATAATATCAATGGTGCAGAACAATTTAGGAGGAAAGTTTCAGTGCATAAATACATTTTGAGAAATGCCATGGTTCAACAATCTACATATTGCATCCCATCTCATATCTACGATCAGGAAACAGTTCAAGATAAAGATCAATGAATCAGGATGAGAGCAGAAAGATGACTGCAGAAATGATTGTGGAAATATAATAGTGTGGAAAGACATTTTTGAGATCGATGGTCAGGAAGAAGCCCAAAATCATATCAATGACTTAAGGTGATTTCAGAAATAGAAACTACAGAAGAACACGATTGAGAGGTTAAACTGTAAATTGATTAACATGAGTTTATGGAATGTCTACAGGGATCCCACATAGGAGAATATAGCATGAGGAATCCTATAGGGAATAAAGAGAAGTCTGTAGAGGACATGATGAATCTCGTCACCTATAGATGGAAATTAACCCAACACAAGGAAGTCTACAGGGAGCCCACAGGGGAAAAGATCTCACAGGTTTGAAGATGGTTTGTCAATTAAGTAATTGATTAAAGAAGTTTAAACCAATAAGTAGAATTAAGAATGAGGAACATAGAAATGAAAGAGCATGTTGGTTTGGAAAAGGTGTGTTTGTCTATATTGAAGAGGCATGAATAGATTTGAAAATGTATGTTCTTGTATTGATATTGAGAAGAAATATTTAAGTAGAATATTGAAGGAGAAGAAAGGTGTCTCTGTCATCTAGATATATGTAGTTGAAGCATAAGATAGAGACCAAAGAAGAGTAACAAGAGACATTGTTTCTAATAATATCTTAAAGCTTAATAATATCAAATTAGGTTGGTAGGGTGGTGTTAGGGCAGGCTACATCCCTGCAAGGAGGTCTTAGACTCCTTCCAGGAGTGGCTGGAGAATCAGGGTATTGGTGTATCCTTATATGTAGGTGGAGAAAGAAAATAGGGTGTGGGTGCATCCTTCAGTGGTGGCTGAGGAACTTGGAAATTTTGGTCTCTAGCAAGTGGGTGCTTGTAAATAACTATTGTATATTGTAAAAACAAAGTTTTGAAAATAATAGAAACGTGTTGGTGGTTTACCTTATTAGGTTCCACGTTAAAACATTGTGTCCGAATTTGTTTTTACATTTTCTAAAATAAAAGAAATTATATTTACTTTTTGTCACTGATTCACCCCCCCGGCCTCTCAATGACAATACCTAATTCATCACACCTAATTTTTGGCCAAATCTAGGGTGAGCATAGAGAAGACAAGTTGAATCTTTGAGGACAAGACTTGGAATGTGAGGAGGAATCACAACACTAAGCCACAATGGTTGTAATATCTCTTATTTTATGTTAATTCAATGATGGTTCCTTTCCCATAAAATGTATTGTGTTATAATCACTCATTTTTTTATCAGATTCCTTAGTCATTGATATAGAGTTGTGGACCATTTTCTGGTAATTTTGATCTTGTATGTTGTTGTGATGTGTTTATTGCAGGTATATATGTGGAGATATAGCACCAAAGAAATTTGATACATCATATTGCATGATAAGTAAAAGAATTATTCCCGACATCTATCCGTTATAGGGAAGGTGCGTATTGTTGTTATCACTCATTTGTTCTAGCTGTGAAGGATTCAAGCCGGGGAAACAACTCATGTTCGTAGGAGGTGATAATTTCTAGAAACATGAAACTAATAAAGGAGGGGTTCATTTCTCAAAAGGATCCTTTAATTCTTGATTTTACAAGTCCAAATAAGGAAAAAATTACAATTTTTCATGTTTAGAGAGTCTGAAAAAATCCATGAAGACACCAAAATGTTATTTTTTGTAAAATTTAGTCCCCTAGGCCTGAAAAATTATATAATAGTACCTAGGAGAAGTCTCTTAGTTAATGATTGAACAAGGTACTCCTTTTTCGTAATTAGTCTACCAGGTCAAAAAAAAGGGTTAAACTATCACCAAGAGGACGCTCCTTTACCGAGTGTGAAGGAAAGCAAGATCACTCGTGTTTTTCCATTGATTCATGAGTACGGGGAAACAAATAGTAAACTCAACGCTATTTTACTATGGATTTAATGAGCATTAGAAAAACATAAAAAATGCTGGGAATAATTTTCGTGTATGGACCACAACATGAAAAAGAGAAAAGTAAGGTCAAACCACTTTTCATGTTTTAAACTAGAGCATGAAAAAGTGATAACGTAAGCTCGAAACTTCTTACTATTTTTTACGAGATCAAAGAAAGGTTGGAGGAATGATCAAAGCATCTGACTCAGTTTTTAACGATCTTGAAATAGAGAATGAACTATGCTCAAGATTTTGTTTCATGTATTTTAGCGAGCTCGAAATTGGAAATAAAGTATGCTCAAAATAAGTCTCATTGATGGATAATTTCCCAACATAATGTCCATCGGTTGGTGCTTCCCCCTAGTATAAATATCAGGTGGACTAGTTACAACATAATGTAAAGAGATTGGATACATGCCCCCCCAAGGTTCATTTTATTGGCCGACTCTTTTGCTTCACCCAACTAAAATATGAGTTATTACTAGGAGAAGGTTCACCATAGAAAAATGAAGAAAGAGGATCTAGTAACAAAGGTAGATAAAATGAAGATTCAAATATCAGGTACAATAAAAGACTTGATTCAATTGGAGTTGAATGTGTTTCATGTTTTAATGAGATTGACACTAAAAGGGAACTTTTCTTTTGGATGACTTGTTTCATTTTAACACAAGCTTGAAACATAAAAGAACTATGCTTGCGAAGGTATATTTCATTTTTATGCAACCTTGAAACATAAAATAACTATGCTTGAGGACCTATTTTATGTTTACAGAAGCTTGAAACAAAAAATAACTATGCTTGAGGAACTATTTCATTTTTACACAAGCTTGAAACAAAAAATAACCATGCTTTAGAGGACCCATTTCATTTTTACATGACCTTGAAATAGAAAATAACTATGCTTGAGGACCTATTTCATTTTTACAAAAGATTGAAATAGAAAATAACTATGCTTGGGAACATGTTTCATTTTTTAACGAGCTTGACACAAAACCATAACTATGTACAAAATTACCTTCATGGAATTCAATAGAAAAATACTCCATAAAAAAATCATGTCGAGGGATAAGCATCGGTCATGGATTTTAAGAGGCCCTCATTAGAAGGAAAATCAATAATGTCAACTCCTGAATCTAAGGCTAAAGAATATGATCAATCAATGAGAGTCCCAATTTCAATGGAAGTTGAAATATTGTAGGGATATAACACAATACAATTGATGTGTGTGGGTAATATATTGCATGCACCTAATTCAGTTGATCAATAGTCATACGAGAGTCAACAAATGAAATCTAGTCGATAATTACAATGCATCCATCGTGAGGGAAAGGAAACATTCAGAAGAGTGTGGACATGAGAGTTTCCATCGCATAGACATAATCATGTCCAAGGAGAATATTAAAATACAAGGGACTTGGAACTACTAAAACATCAATAAATACATTTTCTAACCTGAGAAAATAGACAAATAAGGAACAACTCCCAGAGGTTGATTGGTTCCTTTGTTAAAATATAATAGATTGTGACTAACAAAAACGAGATGTGGGGAACCCATATTTTCCCAAGCATTTGAGGAAAAAATGACAACTACAACACCTTCATGAATTATAGTATGAATTAAATTTATATATGACCAACCTGCATAATGATCTCGAAAGGAAGATAGGATGGAAGGTGAGGTGTAGAGAGTCTGTTCCAATCGATAAAAAGAGACTGATTCAGAATCAAAGGTCGAGTAGTACATGTATAATTAACTGGAGGGGGTCTTGTCGTAGGAGTAATTCCCCCTTGTATAGTAGAATCTATATTAACAAGAAGAACATAAGCGGTATCAGGGTTACTCTCTAATGAGAGAGTGGGATTGGTCGAGGATGAAACTAGACCAACCACTTAAGCTCCACTTTTAATGGAATAATGGGATAGACCAAGGACAAGACCAGATCGACCACTTTGGTTTCACTCTTCAATGGAAGAGTGGGTTCAACCAAGGATGAAACTAGATTGATTACTTCTTCTTCACTCTTCAAAGGAAGAGTGGGATCAACTGAGGATGAAACTATATTGACCGCTTGAGTTTCACATTTCAAGGGGAGAGTGGGATCGAATGAGGATGAATCTAGATCGAACTCTTAATCAATTGATGGTGATTCAAGATACAATTTATGATAACAAGCCATAAGTTGTGATTGAGACATGGAAATAATTTCCAACAACCACAAAGCTTCATCCATGTGAGGAAAAAGGTAAGTATGGTGTAAGTTCTTACATAGCAAGAAAGGATTCTTGACTTTATTTTTTTGAATTTTAACCAAAGAGTCATTGGTTGAATAAGTATCATCGGTATGATGTTCATAGGTTGGTGATTAGGTTTTTTCATAACCATGTGACCACACTTCTAATATTTTTGGAAGGCTAGGGCCATCCTTAAGAAGGTGGGTCACCTAGCAAATCCTACAAGAGAAATTAGGTTTACGAAGATTCGACATAGGTACATCAACACTCCTAAAATGATGATTATTGGCTAGTTAGTTTGCAACATGGTGGTCATAGTTTGGAGCTTTGACCTTCTCCTTGGTGTTATTCTTCTTAACCTTCCTTTTCTTCTTCTACTTATCCAATTGTTTACAATCGTCATGACTTTCAGCAAGCAAAGAGGAAGAAAGGGAAGAGGATTCAACATCTGAGGAAGAAGGAGAAGGAACAACCTAAGGTTGATGCTCTTATGGTGGAGAATTGTGATTTTAAAAAATTGGTTCACTTGGGATAAATGGAATGGAGAATAACCATACAAGTAGTCGTATAGTCGATTCAAGAAGGCTCAACGTGGCCATGAAGGGAGGACCAAAATTTCCATTAGTGGAAAAACAAAAGACATACCCTGAAAAAAGATCTCTTGGATGGTAGTCCCGGGAGAGTTTTCCATAGCTATACTCTCTAACAACCTCTAAATTCCACACAAATAAAACACGACTCAATCTAAAGGCAACAAGTAAACTTAGGTGATAGGTCAGGTAAAAAGTAGAATCCACACAGGAGTGTCAAATCGTCACAACTCACAATATATTGTAGTGTCTGAGAGTTATACTTGTACCAATTTTCATTATAATAATCATGAAATATTAGGACCATAAACCTAACCATATAACTCAACTACTTGACAACACGTACATAAGTAGATCCATGATTTTTGTTCTTGGTGTATTGCTTCAACAAGACAACTGATGGGTTCACTCTGATAGTTTCAGGATCCTAGAGGAGTCTCCTGATATCCACAAGGTACATGGGATTTCAAATATGTAGTAGTGTTGTCTGATGCACAACTGTTCGAAAGGGGTCTTCCTATATACCATTCAGCATGTGAAGAACCTTTATATGTACTATAAACGTATGTCAAAGGTTGTTCAATATAACAACTAGTACAAGGAATAACCATGGAGTTCCCGGGATACAGTTTAGGATAAATAATGACATCTCCTATGCTTTAAGATGTTGGAACATGTTTATAACCTATCACACAAGTTGCTAAATATTTTAACCTAACTACCAATTAATTTTATCTTTCACTGTTAAAATTGACCAATGGAGTGAGGACTTGACTCAAAACTATGCAAGTATGAGTATACAAGTATTTTTCTTTCTTTTTCAAAATATCCCTATTCAAAGAGAGAGTAAGAGGTTTTGTTTCCCACTATGCAAAATCAAACATGCAAAATATAACATGCAATATGAAACTATATCAAACTAGATCCTTCAATCTCCAAGAAAATAACAAAATGGCAAGTTCCTTTTATTCAATAATGATAATAGAATATATCTTTAATTAAACAAAGAAAGGATATAATCAATATTTACAAACAAGAAAAAACACTTCTAAATTATGGAAAAAGATAAAATTATTTCTCTTTTCTTTCAACATAAAACTCATATATGAATCAAACTAGCTAAAAGAAAAATCCTTTTTGAAATTTTTGTAAATATTTCAAATCTAAGAAAGAAAAAGAAACTAAATCTCTTTCTTTTAAAAAGGATGGAAAAAAAATATCTTCTTCCTTCTATTCCAGAGAGTAGAAATCATTGTACCAATTTAGTGAGAAACCAAGCAACATGGCACTAAAAGGTCAGGGAAAAAATCATACTAAATTTAATAAGGTGACATAGGCTACAAGTATACACTAGAGTGTCGATTGAGATAGACATGAACTAACAAACATAAAAGGTGTAGCGGCGACACACTCTTTCAAAAGGAAAAATGCAACGAACTAAAAGGAACACATTGTATCTGAAAGGTAAGTGCATCAGCTGACCAAAAAGTGGAAAAAATAAGGGTTTCTAATCCAATCAATGCACTTCAGGTTTGAAAATTAAAGTGAATTACACAGTGGGTTTTAAACACATAGATCTACCAATCTAATATGATATACCAATTGAAAATAACATCATATCTAATAATAAAATGTAAACAAATAGAAGCAAGGAAAGCAAGCATGTCTATTATGATCCCTAGTGGAGTCCCTGATTTTGTTAATGAATATATATGTCGGTGTGGACACCAACCGATATCCCTAGTTTAGATGGTCTAATATGAGAAAAAAACACTCACATAAATGTAAACTCTTTTCTAAATCAAATCAAATCACTTGAATGAAAATAATTTGTACCTCTTTCCGAAGGTTGTCCTTGTTAACCTAAAACTTTTGTTGATGTATTTGTAACTTCGGAATGTATTCACTTGTATATTTCTTATTGTATTTCATTTAACCCTGACGGAGATGCTTGTTCCTCCGATCGGGAGAGTCATTAATATAATAAATTCATGTAAATTCATTGAGGTTAACCCTCCATTGTAAGTCAGGGAAATAGACCCCACAGTTGAATCATATTAGGGTTATTAGACTCTCCTAGTGAAGTCAGCCCTGTAGAGTAATTGTGAAGTGGAAAACAAGTATAAATAGAGAGTGAAACTCTCTATTTGATACACACACTCACTCAACAATAGATCATGAGTGAGAGAAGAGTAGCTCACACAAGTGATAGAGATAATTGTTCTCGGATATCATCTTTGTATATTTGGGTTTTACTTTTGCTTTTGTTGCTCATTCTATCTCTGAGGAAGTTGTGGGGTTTTCTCCTTTATGTTTTCCCCAAGGAAAATTCTTTGTGGCTCTTATCTCTTGTGATTATTTTTGTGCATTTTATTCTCTCAGATAAGATCCTAGATCATATTGATTAAATGATAAAAATCTAACATGGTATTAGAGCCTCTCTGAAACAAGGAACTATGCAACTATAAGAACTAGGGATTCCTAGTTGCAGGAGTTCTCTCCATAGATAATCAAGCAAGGAGGGATAGGCTAATAAAACTCACTAGGGTTAATCTATTGGTGGTATCAATTTTTCAATTAGATAAGTTTTAATATACATCTGAAATACAACTGCAATGGAAGCTATAGGAAATTAGAGTTTCAGGCCTGAAAACCCTAGAAGACTGAATCTCGTAATCCTATAAATTTCTCTATAACACGATATTATAGAAGGCTCTGAAGCCAATATTTTTATAGGATGAAGAAAAATTCATGTTGTACATTGTGTAAAACTTTCATCCTTAGATTCCCCATAATTCTAGAGGTATGATTCCTCCAAATCAAGGTTCCAGCTTCCTCCAGAATACAGTCATAAAAATATGACCTAGGCATATTTGCTATATCTCGAGCTAGGAAGGTCCAAACAAAATTTTGGAAGATGTTGCAGGTAGGGAACAAACTTTAGTTTTTGTGGTAATTTTTTTAGACCCAGAGTGTGAAAAAGTGACATGTGGAAGTCTGTACATGTTCGATATGATGAACAGTCCCCAAAATAGTCACCTTGGGAAACTCACCATATGTCCCACTTGGAGAATCCATTTCCTTTCTAACCTATGGAGTTGGAAAGAATACCTATAAATATATAAGAGTGAGAAGTTTCAGTCCTTAAGGATTTGAACCTTCAAAGATAGATCAGAATCAATATAAATAATTTATGGAGAAGAAATTGGAAAACTAGTGCTTCTTATTCCAGGAGCTTCCCTCCACTATTTCTAGAAAATGAGTACATTGGACAGCTCACCTTAAAGAGGCCCATATTTCTATCCATTGAAAAGTTTTAAATTTCAAGTTCTGAAAATTAGGGTTTCTCTAACAAACCCTAGATCATTCAGCTCTAGAACTAGGATGCACACCTCAAATCGGTAAGATCTAAATTTTTGCTATTTACATTTGAGGTTCTCATTTCAAAATGACTAATCACACCAGCTTGATGACAAGCTTGGTAAGGATGACAACTTCCATGTATGGAAGTATAGGAACTCCGTGGTCCTTGAAGAAATTGAATTAGATCAACATTTCAGTAAAGAAGTTCTAAGAGCCAGAGGGAAATGAGGCTAAGGCAAGAGCCAAGAGAATCATCCCGAATTCTATTAAAGATCATCTCATACCTCATGTGTCATCCTTGAAGACACCAAAAGGAAGTGTTCATTGCTATGATGAAGAAATCGAAGAAGAATAAGATATTGTTATAACCACCTTGAATGGCCTCCTAGGATCATGGGATTCATTGATTCGAGGAATGTGTTCCAGAAGGAAGTGATTACCTTCAGCAAACTCTGGGAAGAGTGCACACAAGAAGAAGCTCGACTCATAATAAGAGAAGAGAAGATGGATAAACCGAAGATCAAGCTCTCATGATTCAAAGAATATCCCTCGAGTTATGAGGAATATGAAGGACTCAATTCTTGAAGAACCTCTTATCCATCTTATCATTTGGATAAGAAATGATGATGCTATAAATGAAGAAGGTGATGAAGCTGAAGGCTCAAGAAGGAGTCTACCCATGAAACAAATAAAGATAAGTATTTGAATTGTTTTTTTCTATATATCTAGTTGTTTATATGACATTTTTTAGTTGTGAAATGTATTATGCATGATAGAATGTCTCCATTAATGAACAATATACTACTAATATGCATGTTATGGATTAGTATCCTATAGTGCTATACAACACTCCAATTATAGTTATGTAGGATGAAACCTCTTGATGACATATTGGGATTAGTCCACAATCTCAATACTGTTATGGTAGAGATGGAAGGCATCTAAAATTTTTCTGTGTATACGAGATATGGATGAATGTTGTATTGGCTCAAATAGTTTCATGATTATATATTTATGCAGAAGAATTTGTCATTATGAATATGCCTTATGAAATGTTTCTAACCATACAAATGGTGCATTTTACTTGTAGGAAATATCACGTACAATCTCCTACAAGAAAATAAGGATGAGACTTGTTCCAAAGAACAAGTGACGGCAGTTCAAGATTCACTCCAATAAGCATACATGAAGATGAACCTGAAGCTTCCATAGAGAAAAAAAACTTTAGAAGAATATAAATGAAGAATAGTATGATGAGACTTCATAGGCCTCAGACACACTCTAGTTATGTGATATTGATGAGCGACATCATTGATGTAGAGCCTTCTATATATGAAGAAGTAGACAAGAAGAAAGGGAAGGAGACTATGGTCAAAGAGTACCAGCTCAAGGAGAATGATGTCTAGGATGCTGTATCGAGACCTAAAGGGAATTCTGTAGTGTATTACATATGGATCTACAAGATCCAAAATGTGATATATGGAAACATCATGGGATACAAATAAATATTTGTAGCATGAGGCTTCTCATAGAAATAAGGCATAGACTACAAAGATACATTTGCAGCCACCAAGAGTTGAGACACATGACAAACAGACTCATGTGTGCAAATTAAAGAATACCTTTCGGAAGCTTAGAAGGCACCCATGGGATAACACATACATGAGGAGCTTGAAGATCACCTAGGGTGATGAAGATCTTAACCTTTGCTACAAGATTGAAGAGGAAAGCCTATAGAGGATGACAAGCTCATAGATGGGCGCAAGAAAAAATTTTCAACAAAGTTCAAGATAGAGGATCTAGGAATCTAGTGACCCTAGATGGATACATAGAATATTAGTAGCAGAGGAAGCTACTTGTCACTCCATTACATAATGTTTCAGTACATAGAGTACAAAAGGCAGAGGGAGAATGGTGCTCCGCTTCAGAGGGAGTGACTGTAAAAGATTCTGAGGTTTGACATGGTACGACAGGATGGACAAATTACTAATGTCTCTAGGATTTACTAAGAATAAAGTGGATTCCAACCTTTACTTCAAGGTTGAAGGTAGAATACCAGTGATGCTCTTGTTATATGTCGATGACCTATTCCTGACAAGAAAATAGGAACTGCTTAAAGTTGCAAGAAGGATACCTGCTATCGAGTTCAATATGAAGGACTTGGGTATGATGCACTACTTTCTAGGCATGGAGGTTTGGCAGAGTGCAGATGGAAACTAGCTTGGACAAGGGAAGTATGGAATGGATATCCTAAAGAGGTTTGAGATGATGTACTACAAGACCATGGCCACACCTATGGCATAAAACCTCAAGCTAGTGAGTGATTCTTCATCAAGAGACGGTTGATGCGATGATGTATCGTCAGATGATTTGTTCATTAATGTGTCTAACGAATACACGACCTGACACATGGTTTGCTGTGAATGACCTGAGCCAGTTCCTGTGGATCCATGACTTTCTCACCTAGTTACAAAGCATGCAGTGAGATACCTAAAGGGTATAGTTGATAATGGGCTCAAGTATGATACAAATCAGAAGACTAACCTACATGGTTATGTTGATAGTTCCACTGAGAAGAATAGCACCTTGGGTTTCTTATTCAGTTTGATATCCAGTATGGGATACTGGTTTGGTAGGATGGAGTCCATGACTTGCTCACCTAGTTACAAAGCATGCAGTGAGGTACCTAAAGGGTACAGTTGATTATGGGCTCAAGTATGATACAAATCAGAAGACTAACCTGCATGGTTATGTTGATAATTCCACTGAGAAGAATAACACCTTGGGTTTCTTATTCAGTTTGAGATCCAGTATGGGATACTGGTTTGGTAGGATGGAGTCCTACATGGTGTTGAGTATAGTCAGGGAAAAATATGTTTCCACTTGCTTAACTATTTGTGAGAGAGGAGCAGTTAAGCTCCAATATGTGATCCAGATTGAGATCTCTCGAAAGAGGGAGTGATGAGTTCTAGCATAGCCAGTGAGACAGGTTACTTGATCATAAAATATTGGTGAAGCCCGTAGGTTCCTCAAACATAATTAGTCCTGGAGATTGTCCTTAGATGTAATCAGTCCTATTGAAGCTCATAAGTTATCCTTGGATGTAATCATCCCTGATGTGATTATATTCTAGAAATGGCCAGAGTGAACTTTGAGTACTTCTGAGAGAAGCGTAGTGTTCTTCATATTGAGGTTCTGACATGGTGGCAGGCTAGGCCTCCCATGATCGAATGTAATTGTAGTGATAATTTATCCTCACTACAGGGGTAGAAATGGCTCCCTTGTGCCTATAGGGTACAAGGGTAGGTTTCTACCCTTAGAAAAAAGTAAAAAATGAAGGTAAAAATGACTAAAACAGAGCTGCGAATTGATACTAAACTAATCTAAGCAATAAAAAGTAAATGGAAGGTAGTGTAAACTACATCCAAGAGAAAATGATAGGAAAAATAAAAGAAAAGCAACGATGGAGCATTGCTGAACTCCTCTACACACAGTGGGTTAGGGTTCCGCCTCCAAAACCTATGAAACAAACCTAAGCTACTATGGAGAAAACCTGCAAACAATTGTTAATGGAAAACCTGCAAATAAAAATATTGTTTAGAAAACAAAATAAGCAAATAAACATGAATAAAAAGAAGTTATACCTCACTTGGGTGGAAATGGGCCACCATGCCCTAGCTCATGGGAGCACCTCTCTCTTGGTTGGGGAGCAATGGCTTGGAGAAATGGAAATGGAGGAGAGGGAGAGTGGGTGGTTTGAGAGCAAGAGGTCTCAAAGCATCCACAAGCAACATAACAATAAGCAACTAAGGAGTGTTTTGAGAGTGACCCCCCACCCTCCTTATATAGTTTTTCCAAGGGGTTTTAGGGTTTTAAGCCCTTGGTCAAGGCTTTAGCCCCTTTTTTGGGCCTTTATCCTCTTTCGCCCTAACTTTATCCCCTTTTAGGATTTTAACCCCTTTTTGAGGGCTTTAGCTCATGGGGGTCTATTTCGAGCTCTTTTTGGGGGTTTTTAGCCCTTTTCTTCATCCTTGGGCTCTTTTGGAGGTGTGGGGGTCAAATGGAAGATCATGGAAGGTCTTATGGAGTGAAATGAGTGTTGTGAGGTGGTGTCCTTGTGTGGTGTAGGCCATTGAGAGCTGTGTGGAGAGATTTTTGGGTTATTAGATTGCCCTATGATGTGTGAGGGCAAGAGCTCAACATATGGCCAATAGACATCATAGAATTTGTTGTCGAGAGGTGGTGCTTCCGGGGCTAGGGCATGGTCGCTTTTGGTTTTGTATTAATTTGGTTCCCATCAATGGGTGAGATACAATAAATGTGTGACATGTATTTGAATGAGGCGGGCATCCCCATGCTCATGATGATGTCAAAAGAATCATTTGATCTATTCTCTAAAATACAAGAGCCGATCATATACAACTAATGTTACAATGCTAGTTGCCTTTCATGTGAGGCTAAATACAATACTGATCTGGTACATTGGACCCATGGAATTCTCATGGAATTCTATATCTTCAAGACTGACGGTCTGCTAGATCTAGAACGGTACATAGCTGTAAGGACTCACTGATTGAGAGTCAGAGTCTCTATGGTACAAGTATGCTGTATCAATCATAAAGTTATACTGAAGCACTATTGGGGCTTCTTATCACTGTCTCCAATGCAACTCGAAAATCACAAAGGACATAACCTGTTTAGGTCCCTTGAGTGGACTCACCAATGTGCTAGAGTCGAGTGACATCTGGGGTCTTCAACCAAATACTGTGTGGAACAAACCCTGTACGAATCTCAACGGTGCAATGATGGAGTTGAAGTCGAGCACATGAGAAACAACCATCCCAAGAGGTGCTAAGGACTCCTCTCAAGTGGTCCAAGGAACTCATCAATGATGTTAATGAAACCAAGGTACAGGGACCTCTAGGTCTATCCTCTGGAATATGTGTGTTGGCATTGACAGAGGGAGACCTGCCCCTAATCAAGGCAATGATGTTTCCTTGACCACAAGCCCGAGGGATAACCGAAAGGTGTGAAGCAATCTGCGGACTGACTCACTGAATTGGGGGGGAGGTAGGGAAGGGAAAGACTGAATAGGGGCACGGGGGGAGTGGGAGACTCAAAATTCCATTGTTCAGAGTATGACGGCAGGGCGGACCAGGAAGCAAATGAAACTTAACTCAAGGGAATGGGATCTTAGCTGTAATACCAAGAATGTTGCTACAAATAGGAAATACTTGGAGGAGGTGGACACTTTTGATACTAATGGGATCCAAGGAAGACACATTGCAGATTACTCTGAACAAAGGTGACCCAATGTGGGGATGCTTCCAAACTATTTTCTATGGGGTGGTGTCTAAGGACACCATTGTGGTATGATCTCGTGGATTTTTGGTGAGCCTGAGAAGGTAAGTGCTCGATGGTGCTTTAAATTTTAGAGAGTCTAAAAGTGTGAAGAAGACTCCATTGGGGGCTCTTTTTTGTTGGTAGTCTCCTGTGCCTAAAAACGAATAAAAGTATACATAGGAGAGCTTTCCCATCCTGGAGGTGATGAGAGACTTATTTACCGTTGGTAGTCCAATTAGGTTGGAAAAGGTTAAACCTATACTGACTGAACGGTCATTCAAATACTTTTATGAGCATGAATGAAACCAAGTTTGTTTAGCGATTGTTTCTTATTGAGACGGTTGGAAAAGACCTTAACAAAAACTGGTGGTGGGATTTTTCGTAAAGTGCATCCCCTCTGCCTGAGAAAGCACAAAAGTATGAAGAGGGGAACGGTCTTGGCTTGAGTGTTCCAAGGAGGTCCTTTTCATGATGTGGTCTACATGGCCCACAAAAGGAGGTAAATGAGACGATGTAGATGCCCTTTCCTATACTTTAGCGAGCGAGAAAGGAAGCAGATGTGCTCAATGATATTTTCATTGTTTTAAGGAGTCAGAAAAGAGCTTAAATGAAACTCCAATGTCGTCAACTGACTGCGGTGGATGAGTGGTGATCCCATGTTGGGATAGTTGACAGAGGTCCAAAGGTCATCCCCACAGTAAGGATGTAGCAGAAGGCTCTCAAACATACCAATACATGCATGGGATATATCACAGTGGAGGCCTGCGAGATGGTGTGGGAGAGGCACGCAAATAGAGGTGGCTCTTGAATAGAGGTCAGGAGAACGTGTGTGTGTGTTGAGGTTGACGAACTTGACTACATACAATGTGATTGCAAGTCTGGGGGCACTTATATGCCAAATACATGCAAGAAAAGAAATCATTTTGTGGACAGTGGTCTAGAGGTCCGCGTAAGGTGCGGTAAAAAGAAAATACAATCTATTTGTTAAAAACAAAAAATAAAAGCTAATATTACATTCCTTAATGAGCGGTGGCCTGAGGACACTTCTATGTCATATACATGGAAGAAAAATAGAGGGTTTTGTTGACGATGGTCCAAATATGCCCGCATAAGGTGCGGTGGAAATAGACAATTATAAATACAAAAATTAAAATTATGGTACAATCCTTAATGGGCGGTGGCCCGATTGCTCACATGAGTTACGACCGGTCAGTGTGATACGAGTATCGGTCCGTAGACACTCACATAATTATGTCATGGCTCATGAATCGAGGTGAATTGTGGGAACTGGTCCTAAAATTTACTGTTTAAACATGAGACAATGGTCTCATAACTAGATAGAGGGTGGAATTTTGAAACCAGTGGTGCAAACGGTCTCTCCAAAGGAGTCCGTATGGTCCTGTTATGTCGATCGAAAGAAATTAGGTCAAATGGGGCCTATAAAATGGGAGGGTCCACATGGTGAAGTGTCATTGTCACTCTTCATTGTGGAGTTGGAGAGGTGGGCCCTAATTATTCATTTGCTAATATCTCTTGATATGATCGATGGTTTCACGAGCCATAAATTATAGGTAAAATCTCTCACTGAACCTATTCATTTTGATGCATTTTTTACTAGATTTGACCACCTGGAGGCCCTGCCATAAGCTGTTTGGGGTTTCAAATGCACCAGGTCACTCATTTTGAAGGAAAAGGTGCACCCTGGGTACACCTACTGGGCCATTATGATCACCCTAGGTGATCCTTTTGCTTAGTTAAGTGCACCGTGGCCCTCTTTGGGTGGTTTTTTGATGGGTGGGGAGGTCTGACACCAGGGTTTTTCACTTGTGCAGGATGGTGGAGATCAAATGGAGGGAGAGAGACTGCAAGCTAGTCAGGGATGCATCATTATGAGATAGGGGTGTTAGAGATACACTGGCCTACTATGGGTTACTGAAGTTCATGCAAATTTCGCTTATACGGAGCTTAGGTTTGCTGATGCAAACTTTAATCAGTTTTTGGGATGTTACTGAGGGGGTGTTCCTCTTCCAGGGACATCGTATTGAGATTACATTGGAGGATGTGTACTTCATTATTGGGCTCCTAATATTGGGAGTAGTTGGTGAATTAGCTCTTGTACTATCTTGGGGGGAGACATTAGAGTATTTATGCGAGCGACACTGTTACGCTACGACGTATGTGTGTGGTTATTACATTCTAATGTGTGACATCGAGGAGTTGTCCACATGGGTGGTGGGGACTTTACTACAGTGCATCTTGGGTTCCACGGGGAGCCACAACATTTCTAGTGGTCAGCTGTAGTTAGTAGAGTGTGCCATTGGTGGGACATATTATGCATGGGGCCAGATGTACTTGCAGGCTATTTGGCGTCAGCTGAACAAGTCGAAGACTAGTGGTACTGGATTTTGCTTTCATTCCTTCCTATGTGCTTTGTTCTTTGAGAAAGTACCTACACTTCGTCCTCATCGGGCTGTGGAGGACAGTAGTCTGTGGGAGCTGAGGATGTATAGGTGGTGCTAGATGATGATTCGCGAGGGTGGTGATAGAGTGGGCTGCTTCTTTACGGAGGAGTTGTTGGAGCAGTGGATCCAGCTGCCTATGGTGATCGAGGAGTACTCGTATATGGGTATGGACTTCCAGGGAGACCCTGAGATGCCCCAACCTCCTGGTCAGGCTTAGGGACTAGCTGGTATGTATGCTTGATGTTTTTATGTTCATCTTTGTGCATAGTATAGTTGAGATGGTTAGTGATTTACATATTGATGTATGTGGACTAATGGAGTCCTTTTTTGCATGTGTAGATGTTGGTACTTTCTTGCCACCTGGGCATCGAAGGCGGGTTGTTGCTGTAACTCCTACAGTGGTTGCTGCGGCGACCCATTTCGGGAGCTCCGACAGGTGGGAGAAGGATATGGATGGAATGGTACTGTACATTGAGGAGGTTGCTACTGGAGTGTCATATTTTGGCTGGTAGCATATGAACACCAACTTTATTGCTGCTGTTCATAATCTTCCTCCTGAGCTAACAGGCGTGATGAGGAAGATGGAAGTGGCATGCGATCACTTTCGCTAGACGGTGAGGGGTGGTTTTCTTACATTGTATTTGTCTTCTTCCAAAGATGATGAGTCTGAGTCAGATGATGGTTCTGAATCAGACTAGTAGCCTTGTGGGGCTATTCCTAGTGCATTGGTGCACTTAGGGGTTTTTGTGTCGCTTATGTATATCCTGTTGAGAAAGCATATGTGGCTTTTGTTTTTGTATTGGACATGTTGTTGACATGCGACTTATGGATTTATATCTATATATATTTTTGATGCACGTGGATGTGCTTTTATGGTTTTATTCTGCGAGTCTTTTTATTATGTTGTGGAATGCAAATGCCTATGTGATGTATTATTACACTGTGTGTGTATTTTTAGACATGATTATGCATTATGTTATGGTTGTATGTTTCCTATATGCTATTATGGATGTGCCAATTTAGAATATCATTAGCCATTTGATCTATGACACTATTGAGGTTCCTGGGAACATGTGTGAATGTGATGGATTCAAATGTTCTGACCATGTGTTTAATGCCCAGGTACTTTCTAAAGAGGAAGGGATCGTGAACTCGGTAATGGTTGTTCAGTTGAGAAACAAGCAACTGAGAGTCTAAGAAGACATCGAGATGATGAATTCCTAATTGTAGAGCAGTGGCCAAGAGGCCATTGACATCATCATATTCCACCTGGTTGTTGGTTGTGGTGCCCACGCATATTCCATCGATGTGGATCAACTCATGCGATGGGGAGTAGATTACCCATGTAGCCGAGGCGAGGTTCAAGTACCATTTGCTTGCTCCATCTGTGAATCCCATATAGCAATCCGAGGAGTGCACCATCTAAAGCAATGAGAGGAAATGATACATAAGAGTCAATTGGGGAAAAAATGTGTAAAACAAAAAGTGAAAAGTCTATAATACAATTTAAAACGTTGTCACTCAAAGGGGTAACGTTAGGGGGAAATTCGTTTGGACTTTCCTAGGATCAGCGGTCATTCCTTTGTGTGACACGATGAATCCTTGGAGACGGCCCGTGGGGACACAGAAAACACACTTGAATGGGTTCAAGTAGATCTTGTACTGGTGACATCGCATTAAGACTTGTCACAAGTCATCTATGTGTTGTGTGTGGCTTTGCGATCACGCGATGAGGTTTTCAAAACACACTAGCATGATGTGAGTAAGATCATGGAAGCAGTGCATCATGGCGTGCTAGAAGGTGGCTCCAGCATTTTTTAGGCCAAAGTGTTAACACCCAAAAATGGTTAACTACCTCATCTACCTCACTACATGGCTCATTTGTTCATTTGCCTACCATATTTCCTTGAAAATCCCACTAAAAAGCCTCCAAAAGGCCTAAAATGCCTCTAAAAGGCCATAAAACCATTTTTCCTCCAAAAATAACCAAAATTCCTCTAAAAATAGCAAAAATCCCCAAAAGGGAAGAAAAGGAATAAAAATAATGAGGAAAAAGGAGAAAAACCCTAAAACAACAAAAACCCTAAACAAGTTGCCCTAAACCACATGGTTTCCAAAAACCATGGGCAAGCACTCCACCACTAAAAAACTATAAATAAGTGATGGAGACCCCTCATTTCACATCCACAGTCATAGCACCCTTACTCTGCCAAAACGTCTCGTGAAACCCTAGCTTACCATCAAGCTATTTTCACTATTGAGAACCCTTTTTGGCCTATTTTCCACCATCGGAGAAGGAGAAGGAGCATCTTGGAGCTCGAAGCCACCGACATCGGACCAGCGCAACGGACTCCACCAACCTCCTCATCGGAGGTAATATCAATACAATCCACATTACACATTTATTTACTATTTTTTACTGCATTTATTTACTGTTATTTACTTTCCACTGCTTTAGCTTAGTTTTCATTTCTGTCTCTTTTTATTTACGTTACTGAACTGCTACTAAGGAATCCAGATTCCTTAGTAGGTGCTCATTAGCACAAGCTAGGGTGAAAACCCTAGCTACAGTTTTGGCGACTCCGCTGTCTCTTTTATTGTTAGTTTTTATTTTCGTACTGTACTTTCAATCGTCGTTTTCGGCCGCCGGAAACCACGTTTTTTCCTTCCGCAGCCACGGCCCAACCGCGCGTCTCAGGCCCCAACCCGCGACCAGATCGCCGCTGTCAGTTTTTTGCCCTGCGCCCAGACCGCGTTCTTTCCGCCCGCAGTCGCGATCCGACTGCGCCTGTTCATTACACAGGCGCGCTCCGACCGCCGCTGTCAGCCCAAAACCCGCGACCTAGACCGCGTCTGTTTCCGTCAAACCTGCGATCTGCGCGCGACTGTTGCCTTCCAACCCGCGGTTCGACCGCGCGCGTCTGCCCCATACCGCGGACCGCGAACTGTTTTTGACTTTGTTTCTATGC
>LPNX010886836.1:105640-129741 GCA_001517045.1 Pseudotsuga menziesii | reverse complement strand
ATCGTCGCGCCACTCTCCAGAATATCGAAGCTGCCAAAACATGCTCCAAAGCCCATTATGACAAACATGTCCACCCTCGAACCTTCCATGAAGGGGACCTCTTCCTCGCCTATGACCAAGCCCACGACAAAACAGGTAAAGGGAAATTTGAGTCCATGTGGCAAGGCCCTTACATTGTGCAAACTTGCCTCGGAAAGGGGCCATACATTTTAGCAGACTTTGAAGGGCGACCCTTCTCCAACCCCCGGAATGGGTTGTATCTGAAACGTTTCTACCCATAACCGAAGCCGCGACCTCATTGGTCCGCCTTTGTACAGTTTGCTTTCTTTTTGTTTTTCACCATTTTTTACCATAATCTTACATTTATTGCATTTTTGCATGCCCACAGATGGATCCTCTCCCACCTTGTTACATTGGCTTCGCTGATGGTGCCAGCCGCTGGTCTCCCAACCTAGCTTCTGCAGCATGGGTCTTATACTCCCCTTCCAATGAACGCATCCACCTTGACGGAATATGCATCGGCCCTGCCACCAATAACCAAGAAGAGTATGATGCTGCGACCGGTCTCCTAACGGCTGCCCTCCAGATGGGCATACGTCACCTTCATGTGTTCTTGGACTCCCAGCTTCTTGTCTCCCAGCTCAACAACTGCTACCAGGTGCATGATCCCTGCCTATTTCGCAAATTTCTGCGTACAAAACAACTTAGCCGACAGTTTGAATCCATCACATTCAAACATGTCCCAAGAGCTTACAATAGTGTCGCAGATCAAATGGCGAATAATGTCCTAGACTGGCATATCAATCACATTATGTAACACCTTCATCATGCATCATTACCCCATAACATATCATCCAAATATACAAAAAACAAAAAACACTGCATTACATCAACATTTGCATACATAAAACATAAACCATCAAAATCACATTTGCATCCATAGGGGCATCCACGTGCCTAGTCATACATACATCATACCCTATCAAAAAGGGGCATCCACGTGCCTAACAACCTAGAACTACTTGCATCCATGTCCAGTATCAACATCAAATAAATCATAAAGCGCATCCACGTGCGTACAAATGAAACACCATCATCAGAAAATGTGCATCCACGTGCATATATATATATATACAAGTCACAAAATACATGATCAGAACTCTGCATGCTCTGAGTACCCCAGTACTCAGCTATCCCAAAAATATGTATGAACATCCCTCAAAACTCATACAATACAAGCCACAGCTACAAAAAAACCAAGGAGAGCCCCCTGCTCTCCCTAGTGGGAATCGTATCCCGGATCACTCTCCGTGTCAGCCACCCCTGACTCCTCCTCCCGCTCCTCCTCGGAAGAGTCCTCTGCTCGCCTGGGCCTCGGTCCCCGGGCTCGTGCCCTCTCCGCCAAGAGCGCCACCCAGAACGCTATACCTCTGAAATCCCGAGGCGCCTGCCTACAATCCCGACGGACATCTCGCGGAAGGTCCTCCCACCCCGCCTCGCTAACTCCCGTTAGTAGCTGCTCCAGAAGCATCCGTACCGACTCGAGCGCCCCATCCGCATCCCGCCGATGCACCGGACCCCACCCGGGCAAAGCCGGAACTGCCACTATCCCTCGCCACGCTACATGCCCTGGCGGCGGCTGCGGACCCACATCTGCAAATCAACCAATTGTCAGTAAATATATATCAAACATCCATCATACATAACATCAAAACTGGACAGAACAATCCAAATGATACATATCGTCTGGGCCCCATGCCTGTCCAGGTGGACGGGGCGCATCTAGATCCCCCGTGTAATCCATGCCCCTGTAAGGAAAGTCCTCCAGCGCTAGTGGCAATTGGAGCCACTGCATGTACAACTCATCAGTGAAATACCGGCCAACATCACCACCACCACGGCGGCGCATCATCTCCCCCCATCGAATCATACGAGGCTCCATCACGCCTCCTGCCCTAACCGGCACCCGCGGCCGCAGTGTGGGAACCCTCTCCATAAAGAAGGCACACAAGAACGACCCAAAGAAGAACCCCTTGCCAGCTTCCTTCGCTGCGGTCAGCTGTCGCTGAACGCAGGTCAGGAACATCTGACCCCATGCAAAATACGTCCCCTCCAGTGTACGCTCCACCAGCTGCATCTGCCCCCCAGACACCTTCTCAGGTGCCTGAGAGCCCAAGATCCGCACTATACATGCGGCCGTCGCTCACACCACTGGCTCCCGTAAGTCGCCAACTAGGAGTGCATTCCGATGCACCCGCGCCTCAGCTCCACAAAACCGCACTGCCATATCCACAATATCAAGATCTGCAGACCCCCGCGGCTGGGTATCTGCCACCCTCCCTAGGCAGGGAAAACCTGTCAGAAAATAGACATCCGTAAGGGTGAGGTCCACCCTCTCCCCCTGTACTCGGAACGCCAAATAATCTGGCTCCCAGAAGCTCACTAAGCGGTTCAGCAGGAGTCCTGCTGAACGAATCATCGGAATCTCAGCAAACTTCAATAGGCCGAATATCCCAAGCATCGAGCGCACGCGGCGGTCCTCTCGGATAATATCTACCAGCTCCCCTGGCATCTCTCGCTCTCTCCATACAGTCTGTGGCATCCTGTCAGTCACACAACAAAGCCTCATTAGATCCTTGTTCAAAATCGACATTCTCACCCTTCCCAAACAACTCCAAACACAAAGACAGTCGCGGTCCATATCGCCGCTGTCCAGCTGACAGTCGCGGCCCAGACCGTAGCTGTCAATTAGACAGTCGCGGTCTCGATCGCGGCTGTCAAAGCCCATAGTCGCGGTCTCAATCGCGGCTGTCAAAGCCCATAGTCGCGGTCCAGACCGCGGCTGTGAAGCCGACAGTCACGGCCCAGACCGCGGCTGTCACAGCCTACAGACGCGGTTTAGACCGCGGCTGTCCAAGCCAACAGCCCCGGTCCCCACCGCAGCTGTCAACCCAACAGTCGCGGTCCAAACCGAGATATCAAGCCAGACAGTCGCGTTCCAAACCGTGACTGCCACGACCGACAGTCGCGGTCCACCCTCGTGGACCGTACAACGACCCCCCCAGGACCCACAACCCTCCCCCCAGCCCAAAATAAAAACAGGTATGAGTTCAAAGGAATACCTGGCTCTCCCGAATATCAAAACCGTCGGTCAGATCGTCCAGAAATCCCACGTAATCTCTGGTACACTCCGATCGTCTGTGAAATGGAATAGTGCAAATGACGTGTCATCTTGGGCCCACTTACTATTTATAGCCCTTTGACCCTTTCCTTGTTTGGCCATTTCGAACCCATACGGAGTCCGTTTTCCGAACCGTTTCCACCATTGGAACCAGCACGACGAGACCTTCACAATGGTTACCTCGTTGCATCTTTTTGACTACATCATTTTTTACCCATTTTTTAGACACTCATAGTCACCTCGGCTATGCGCGCCACATCGGCCGCAGTTTGATCATTCTACCCTTTTTTCATGAGCCCTTCACTCCTGTCATACTGCAAAAGTCTCGTTATTTTTCCACCATCCATCCACCCGGAAAGGAGACCCACCAGTGTTCCCCCCCACCCTCAGCTCTGATCATCTTAAATACCCCCTAATTGAACACTTTCTCCTTGCCTGACCATTCCAAATACAGAGTCTTCTTCTTTGCTTTCAGACTCCTTTAAATATGAAAGCAACCACGAGCATTAACTGTCATGGGCTCGCAAAATCCACATGACAGTGCCATTTCATTCTTTCAGAGTCTTCTTATTTGCTTTCAGACTCCTTAAACATGAAAGCAATCACGAGAATTAACTGTCATGGGCTCGCAAAATCCACATGACAGTACCATTCCATTCCATGAGAGTCTTCTTTTTGCTTTCAGACTCCTTAAATATGAAAGAAACCATGAGCATTAACTGTCATGGGCTCGCAAAATCCACATGACAGTGCCATTTCATTCTTTCAGAGTCTTCTTATTTGCTTTCAGACTCCTTAAACATGAAAGAAACCACGAGCATTCACTGTCATGGGCTCGCAAAATCCACATGACAGTGCCACTTCCTTCACTACAGAGTCTTCTTATTTGCTTTCAGACTCCTTAAATATGAAAGCAACCACGAGCATGTACTATCCTGGGCTCGTAAAATCCACATGACAGTACCATTCCATCATTACAGAGTCTTCTTATTTGCTTTCAGACTCCGTAAAATTGAAAGCAACCACGAGCATGAACTGTCATGGGCTCGTAAAATCCACATGACAGTACCATTTTATATCCCCACTTCTTCTAGTTCACCAACCCATGACAAAGTCCCCCCGCGCCTCTTGGCTCTATGATCACTCCACTCGGCAGCACCTCCAATCAGGTCGCCTTTGTTCAGAGTATTCTGCAGTCTCCTACCCTGTTACCATAGCTTGAGTCTCCCTCAGCTCAGTGAACTGCCCAGATCCCTTACAGCTGTGATCCCTTTACCACCAATCAGATTCATGTGCTTCCCGATCATCCCCGCCATCATACTCTGAACAAAGGAAGTTTGAGTCCACCCACTCTACTTGCCCAGTTAGTCCCACCAGTTTATCACTCTTATCATCAGTTCTATCACAGTTCGGTTTTGCACCTCGCGCTCCTGTCAAGGAAACATCATTGCCTTGATAGTTGTAGGTCTCCCTCTGTCGACGACAACTCCTCTATTCCAGAGGATAGACACAGAGGCCCCTGCGCCTTGGACCCATCACCATATGTGGTGAGTGCCTACGGACCATTTTGAGAGGAGTCATCATTGCCTCTCCGAATGGTTGTTTCTCACATGCTCGACTTCAGTACCTTATTCGCATCGTTGAGAATCGTGCAGGATATATATCACTTCCGTTGTTTGTCGAAGACCCCAGATTTCCCCCGACTCTAGCACATTGGTGAGTCCCGTCGGAACACCCAGTTATATGTTCCCGTGGATGTTCGGGCTGCGTTGGAGATTGTATTCGGAAGCCATCCCATTCTATGCTTCCTTGAGTACCCAGTTCAGTTCCAGTTCAGTGTACCATTATGAGCATGACCCTGGTCACTCTGATCCAGCAGCTCACCAGTGCTTTTGGTACCACATTTCAATAGCAGTGCTGTCATTCCAGTGTTTCAGTTGTTCCGCTCAGACATAGTCAGCTCAGCAGTATGTTCCAGATTTGTGTCCCCTCTGGACACTTATGATATATACATCAATTCCTATGTATCCTACAGGTCCCTCTTTTCGGGGCTCACAGTTATTTTCATGTATCTTGATATGAGCATGGGTATGCCCGCCTCGTCTATCTATTGAGATCTTTCCTCATCCCGTCTTTGAGGACCATTTATATTGTTATGTTATATTCTGATACGAGCATGGGAATGCCCGCCTCGTCCATATTATCAGATGATCCCTCATCCATTATTGAGGTTATGTACTTTTCAGTCCTTGCAGGTGGTTCGAGATCGGTGTCCCGGACTTCAGTTGCTTCCTTCTCTTCTCCACACCCCAACACAAACCAAATATGACTCATGATGTCCATCGGCCATACGATGAGCTCCTGCCCTCGCACATCAGGGGGCAATCTGTTAACACCCAAAAATGGTTAACTACCTCATCTACCTCACTACATGGCTCATTTGTTCATTTACCTACCATATTTCCCTGAAAATCCCACTAAAAAGCCTCCAAAAGGCCTAAAATGCCTATAAAAGGCCATAAAACCATCTAAAAAGCCTCCAAAAGGCCTAAAATGCCTCCACAAGGCCAAAAAACCCCTTTTTCCTCCAAAAATAACCAAAATTCCTCTAAAAATAGCAAAAATCCCCAAAAGGGAAGAAAAGGAATAAAAATAATGAGGAAAAAGGAGAAAAACCCTAAAACAGCAAAAACCCTAAACAAGTTGCCCTAAACCACATGGTTTCCAAAAACCATGGGCAAGCAGTCCACCACTAAAAAACTATAAATAAGTGATGGAGACCCCTCATTTCACATCCACAGTCATAGCACCCTTACTCTGCCAAAACGTCTCGTGAAACCCTAGCTTACCATCAAGATATTTTCACTATTGAGATACCTTTTTGGCCTATTTTCCACCATCGGAGAAGGAGAAGGAGCAGCTTGGAGCTCGAAGCCACCAACATCGGACCAGCGCAACGGACTCCACCAACCTCCTCATCGGAGGTAATATCAATACAATCCACATTACACATTTCTTTACTGTTTTTTACTGCATTTATTTACTGTTATTTACTTTCCACTGCTTTAGCTTAGTTTTCATTTCTGTCTCTTTTTATTTACATTATTGAACTACTACTAAGGAATCCAGATTCCTTAGTAGGTGCTCATCAGCACAAGCTAGGGTGAAAACCCTAGCTACACAAAGGGCATGACTCGGTAGGTGAAGGTGCCCCATGGAGTTGTGAATGCCATTTTGGAATGGTCTTCTTTCTGGATTTGGATCTAGTTGTATCTAGAAAATCCGTCCATGAAGGAGAAGGCCTCATGTCCGGTGCATGCATTGATGATCTGATCGATGAATGGTGTGGGTAAGTTGTCTTTGGGACATGCCCCATTGACATAGTGAAAGTCTGTGCAAACACGAATGGTACCTTATTTTTTATTCATGGGAACAGGATTAGAAACCCAAGTTGTGTATGCAATGGGATAAATGAAGCCGGCTATGCACAGCTTCTCTATCTCGGCTTTCACTACAGCCACTTTGGATGGATGGATGGGCCATTGCTTTTGGTGGACGGGTGCCACATTAGGTCATGTGTCGATGTGGTGTTCCATGATGGATGGATCTAAGCCGGGCATTTCAGTGTATGACCAGGTGAAGATGTCGCAGAACTCTTAGAAGAGGGCAGTGTAGGAATCAACCTCTTCGAGGGAGAAAAATGCCCCCATCATGATCTCTTCAATGATCTCAAAGTTGGTTGAGATGTCAATTTTAATAGTTGGTGAAATGTTTTCCATGTTTCCTTCTTCGAAGGCATTAGGTATTGGGATTGGGTTCTTGAACTAGTCAACCTTCCCATGGATGAAATATTTGGTCTCCACAGAAAACTGGTCAGACTGTGACACAAGTTCTTCCAGGAGGAAGAACAAGCGATGGTGCATGTCATCCCATGGGTATTCTAGGACAATTAGAGATTCAAGTATCTCCTCGTCGTTATTGAAGCAATGAAGTTACAGGTCTGATGGACCATCATTGGAGATGGGGATGAGCTGGTTGAGGGAACTGGACATCATGTAAATGGACATGGTGTCTGACGAAAAAGGTGGTGGGTGCACTTCTTTGATCAAGGTGATCTCAGACTCAAGGGAATGGTGATGGAGGTTAGTGATAGCCATTCAAAATTCCTACAGGTCTTGGAAATGGTGGGAGTAATTTCCATACAATACAAAAAGGGTGCAAGAATGGTTTGTCCTTAATGCCTTCTTATTTACTACTGGCGCGGTTGGGAGTTCAACCACGGGGATGTTTTCATTTGTATCCATGGCATCTAGATCCGCACAGATCACTGGAATTTCAAGGAAATCCTGATTTGGATGGTCTTGTTGTTTGTAGATGGCACAAAGTGGGACTTCTCATGGTTCTACGGTGGCTTTGGTGTTGTTTCCCCTGGCCCTTTTAGGTTGGGATGGTGCAGGTGTGGGTGTAGCGGTTGGCCTCTGCGGACCGGGTGGGGGGTGAGACTCAACCACAATAGGTTGTACCAGAGTTAATACAACCTGGGGCATTGGTGGTTGAGCTGGTGGATCCAGATACCACACTGGGATCCCCAATGTAAAGTTAGGTAGGCTTAAGGTGGCCATGACCGGCTTGCTCATGACACTAGGTGGGGGAAAGAAGAAGGGAATTGTATGGACTGGAGATGATCCCACATAAATCCCAGCTGGTTGCATGTGGGGGTGAGGTTGTGGTTGCGACTGTGCATAATGCTGCTGTTGCGGGTGATGTTGCGGCTGTGGATGATGTTGTGGTTGTGGTTGGGGATGTGGCTACGGTTGCTGCTTGGGTGCAGTGGTGCTTGATGAGACCATGCAAAAATCTATAGTTTGCTTTTGTGTCGGTGGTGATGACACCAATGGGAAAGGAGCCATCATGGTGGGATTGGTAAACAACCTAGGGCCCACATTCAATGGTGGGGAAGCTGGTGTGTTTTCAACCACGGTGTTGGTTGCAAGGGTGATGTTAGCATATGCAGTCACCCGTTGTGGCTCGGTGGTGGTGATTGTAGGGATAATGTTGGAAGACACTGTTAACCCTTGCAAATCATGGTAGGTGAGCTGGTCAACCGTCACAATCTTTCCTTCATGGGGGAACATCATGTGGTGGAAGACAGTTGACGTGAATACTCACATGGCGTACATGTAACTCCTCCCAAGGAGGAGGTTGTAATCCAGTTAAGTGTTGACGACCTCAATGTCAATCATGATTATCTTCCTGGCCAATGTGATGGGGACCTAAGGGAGGATTCCTTGGGATTTAGTGGGGTGTCCATCACAAGCCCGCAGAGTTGTGGAATATAGTTGCAGAATTGGTGATCTAAGCTTCTTCCAAACCAAGGTAGACATGATGCACGTGGATGCCCCCTCATCCACTATGCATTGGTGCACAACCAAGTTCTGGATGGACACTAGGATTTGGAAGGCGATAGTGGATGGCATGCGTGGCTCTGCATTTTCTATGTCAAAGGTGATCATCTTGGAATCAGAGGGGTCTACTACCCCTAGAGTGGCTAGTAAGTATTTTCGCTGCATTGGGTACATTTTAAGTACCTCAAGAGCGGACATGGTGGTTGGCGTTTCGGCATCCACAATGCTATAGCTGACTGTAGTTCTAGCTATGGAATTATTGGCAATTCTCCATATGGGGAGGCACGGGAATGGGGGTAACTAGAGAGGTAAGTTGGTTGTCTTAGAGGTATATGCTGCTGACGATTCAACAGGTTCGATAGTGGTACCGTACTAGTTTCGTCTGGTTTGTAAGTTGACCTCTTCAGTGGTAATGGTCATCAAGTGATGGACACATGTTTCGATCATGGGTGGTGCCCCTAAGCGTTGGGATTGGCCCGGGGAGGAATAGCGGTTGCCACCAATCCTTGGACTGGTAGTGGGTTTTGAAGCACCATGGGAGGAGGTCCTTGTGGTTCCAGGTTGGGTTGTGCTTGGTTTGTAGCATTGGCAGCCTATTGGACCTCATTTCCAATGGCTTGCTTCGTGTGACCCATGAGGGGACACTCAAATGTATAGTGCCCATAGACCTCACAGAGTGTGCATGGTTGGTTTGTGCACAATGGGGCATTGCGTCTTGGTGCATTTGGTCGTGGGGGATTCTGGGCTGGTTGGTTTGTTGCAGCATTGTTGGGAGGATTCGGTTGTTGACTGCCTCCATGCGGTTGTTTGTTTCCCTCGTTGTGGGGTTGGTTATTTCTAGCTTGCCCTTGTTGGTTGTTGGGGGCAGGCTGGTTGGGACGGTTTTGTTATGCAAAAACTTGTCCCAATGGAGCAGGTGGAGTGGGTGTAGTAGGGGCAGGGGCTTGAACTTGTTGCACTGGTGGTCCATAGTATATTTGTGGGGGTGGTGGTGCCACAAATGTGGGCATTTGTCCCACATATTGTTGTGTTGTCCAAGCCATTTCCTGAGCCTGCTGCAGTGGCGCAGGTTGAGCATAAGAGGTTGTTGCTCCGGATTGAGACATCATTCTAGTATAGTCCAGAGCTTGGTTTTGGTAAGGAACATTAGCATTGTTGCTTGGTTACGGTGCCATGGAAGGTGGTGTCGGTCGAGGCGGTGGTTGTTGGGAGACTGACCCTATGATTCCATTTGCTGCATGGGATGCCCCGGGTGCATCACAGTAAGAGGTACTTGGATGGGGAGCATCTGGAATGATAGTATACAAGTATCTCGACTAGGCATAGATGAGGTGAAATTGTTGGGCCTTCAGTATGGCCTCTTATTCAGATTGGGGACGTTCGGATGCGACTTCCTTTGCGATGGGTGGGAGCAAAGTTTTGAGGAACCAATCTAGGAAGATCATTTCATCAAGTTGGATTTTGCACAAGCTGCAGTGTCACTGCCACTCATGGATATGATCGGTGATGTGGGTGGCGGTGTTTTGGCGACAGAATGCAAGATCTCCACCCCCTCGTCATATCTGACAGGGAGTTGGAAATATTGTAGGAACATGAAGGCTAGAGAGTTGAAGTCAAGGTACTTGTCTTGTGGAAGCTCAATCGCACTATGGTAGATGAGCCAATGCCCCCAAGTGTTGTGGGTGAGATGGTATGGGTGGTAGGGGAATTTCCCCCCTGCATGGTGTAGGTTCAATGTGGGTGGTTGGTGCATTGCCCCCCTATGTGGCAGGTGGGACAATGTGTGTGGAGGGACCACTGCCCCCATGTGTGGCCACTAGACCAGCTTAGCTGGCCACTATGGGTGGTGGCAATTGGCTAATGATAGTCTGCATGACTGTGCTTGGAACACTTGTCATGTTGTGGGTGACTGGTTGTGATGTGGACATGGGTCCACTTGCTAAGGTTATACTGAAAAATGGATCCAGGTTTGCAGTAGCCATGGGACTAGATGGTGCGGTGTGGAGGTTTGGTTCAGACTGATATGGGTCTGAATCAGAATCAGAGGCTATGTGGCCCTTTGATGGTGTGGGAGATCACTGAGAATGGCTACAACAGTGCCAACTAAGTGTTCCAAATGGTGGTGGTTCGCCTCTTAGGTGTGATGAAGATCGTGGAGGATCAATTTTGTTTGCTTGTGTGTATGAAACTGGTGGGTATGAAATTTGGATCCCAGTTTCAATGGCTTCCTATTGGCTGAAGGTGGACTCTCGACCACCAAGACTGCCAGAAGATAGCACTTGGCTTGTTCCTCATGGGTAACTATACTCAATCGAAAGGAGTCGTTGCCCATTTCACTTAGCAATTCCTCTCGGTGGCCAGCTACTTTGGGGTTCTTGTGGTACTCCTCACAATGAGTTTCTGGAAAAATCCCAAGTACTTCCCACAGTTGTAGCATTCAGGGACTTATGTCCTTAAATACTATAGAGTTGATTGAACTTAGTGTAAATTTGGTAACTTTTAAAGCTCACTTACCATCATGAATTGAGTTGGGTTAATTATGCAGTATGGTGTGTTGGTTTGCTTGCTTGTTCTGGTATTTGGTTTGCAATATGGTTTATGAATTCATGGTAGAGCTCACATCATGGTTTTGTATGCAAATATGAATAGAAATTTGTAAGAAAATGTGGTGATTAACCCTGAATTGTTGGCCTAACTAAGTGTCTACCTCTTAGTGGTATTCTTCTTCAACCAAGAGAAGCTGCTAGGCTCTCAACACAATGGGATAAGCCCATCCATAAATCCTTCGTTCACCTCCCAAGTGCTAGGTTGGTCAAGCAGGTAGGACACTTAGCGCCGTGAGAAGCCCTCCTTCTCTACCCCCCGTACCTTCTAGGTCACCTGCTTTTAATGGTTTGAGGAAAATGCCATGGAGTGCCTAGATCTATACGAGTTGTCCTTCGTCGTATCCCAGAATACCCCGAAGGGTGATGACTGGGTAGAGGAGGAAGGGGGCAGCAAGATGGTTAATTTTATGTTACTTTTAGTTAGGCTAATTCATTTTATTGAACCTTAGTGATTGGATTAGCATATACACATTGTTCATTGATTTATTTGCAAAATTTGAAAACTGGAATAAATAGAGACCTATAATGGAGGATAGAGGTAGCTGGGCTGCACTGAAAATCCTACGAAACTGAAAATTGCTGCTAATTAAACTCAAAAACAACTTATGTGTGACAGGACGCACCTTTCAGACTAAATCCCGCGAGGGGGCCGCGGGATTTTCCCAGAAATGAGCGAAGGGGTCATACAAAATGCCAAAACAACCACAACTTGAGCTCCTGGGCTGAAGTAACACTTGCCTAAGGATTAAGTGCACCCTGGGCATGCCTGTCTGCCAATTAAGTGCGCCTTGCCTCACCTTTTCCCCCGATAAGAGCGACCTGCTATGGAAAGGGGTGTTTTGGTGCTGCAGGGTCAGATCTGGCCGATAGTAACTGGTATTGGGGTCAGTCTGACTCGGCTCGACCTAGCAGAGGCTTCGGCAGTGACAGAAAACAATAAATAAAGAAAATTTAAGCAAATGTAATAGAACATTTTTGAAAACTAGGGTAAAAACTGAAAACTTGAAAAACTTGAAAAACTTGAAATTTTTTTCCCAGGGATACTGTGGGATCGACAGCCACCAAAGCTGTTGTGAGAATTTCTCCTCACTAGAGTGGAAGAAATTGCTCCCTTTTACCTATAGGGAACAAGGGTAGGTTTCTACCCTTATAAAACAATAAAAAATAGAATGAAAATGCAAATAAACAAAGCTGCAAATTGATACTTAACTAATCTAAGTAATAACAAGTAAAGGGAAGCTAGTGTAAACTACATCTAAGAGCAAATGATAGGAAAAATAAAAGAAAATCAATGATGGAGCATTTTTGAACCCCTCTGCACACAGTGGATTAAGGTTCTTCCTCCAAAACCTGCAAAACAAACCTAAGATACTATGGAGAAAACCTGCAAACAATTGTTAATGGAAAACCTGCAAATGAAAATATTGGTTAGAAAACAAAATAAGCAAATAAGCATGCATAAAAAGAAGTTATACCTCACTTGGGTGGAAATGGGCCACCATGCCCTAGCTCATGGGAGCACCTCTCTCTTGGTTGGGGAGCAATGGCTTGGAGAAATGGAAATGGAGGAAAGGGAGAGTAGGTGGTTTGAGAACAAGAGGTCTCAAAGCATCCACAGGCAGCATAACAATAGGCAAGTGAGGAGTGTTTTGAGAGTGATCCCCCACCCTCCTTATATAGTTTTTCCATGGGGTTTTAGGGTTTGAAGCCCTTGGTCAGGGATTTAGCCCCTTTTTTGTGCCTTTAGCCCCTTTCAGGGTTTTAGCCCCTTTTTTAGGGCTTTAGCTCCTAGGGGTCTATTTTGGGCCTTTTTGGGGTGGTTTTTAGCCCTTTTCTTCATCCTTGGGATCTTTTGGAGGTGTGGGGGTCAAATGGGAGGTGATGGAAGGTATTATGGAGTGAAATGAGTGTTGTGAAGTGGTGTCCTTGGGTGGTGTAGGCCATTGAGAGCTGTGTGGTGGGATTTTTGGGTTAACAATAAGTGTAGAGCGTTTCTGATATGGTGGCAGGCTGGGCCTCCCATGGTCACACAACATGATTTTAACCCAAAATATGATGACATAATTCGAAGTACAGTACATTTTTGTCGATTTGCAATGATGAAAAGTACTGTACCTTCCAATTTCTTTAAGCATCGTCAAATTTTTGATGTCCTTAGCATAGGTTTTTTTACGACACTTTGCAACACTATGTCATTGGATATGCAATGGATGTGTGTCAAATTTGCGATGGAAGTGTGTTGAATTTGTGACAACACTTGGAGGATGAGTCGTCAGATATCTGAAAATAGTGTGTCAAATTTTCGATGACACTTGGAGGATGAGTTGTCAGATTTTCGACATCATTGGGCTATTTTTTGTAACAATATAAAGACATATTTCAAATAGTTTAAACCCTTATTTCCAAAGGTAACTAGGTTCATATTGCTGGATATTGAATGACTGACGAATTATAAATGTAAAAATTTTTAAGCATTCCAACATGTTTTCTATATAAGCGACAGACGGTTTGCAGAAATTATTTATTCCTTGAAGGATGGTTTGAGGAATTGTTTTATTCTTCAATGGGGGGTTGCGGTAATTTTTTTTCTTCAACAAAAAATTTGCGGGAATTTTTATATTCTTTGACAAACCTACGTTTGAGAAAATTGTGATGCATGGAACTTGATTTTTTAACATTGTTGATAGTATTCATTCACGAAGTTTGTGACAAAATGTCAAATAAAAATATTCCTAATCCAAATGAACGCAATCGACAATTACTTGCTAGACTATGGGATGCAGCGAAACAAAGGGGTGATGGAAAATTTTATTATCTATGTACTCAATGCAGGGGATTTAAGAGGAGAAGAATATTGATTTCAACAGCCACAAAACATTGCAGGGAAGATGGACATGCTGAGGGGGGGAATGAATATCATCCATTTGTAGGTTTAGAATTATAAAGTTTTATATATTCTTTGCTTTGGTAAATGTATGTATCATTTTAATATTTCCTATATTAAATTATATCTATTAATGTTTTCATGTATTTATATAGGAAAGACACCCTCCAGCTTATCTTCAAGAGGAAGTGCTTTCAGAAAATTTTCTGGATCATGATCATGGAGCGTCTATGTTTAATGGAGAACAAGTGAATGATCACATTGAACAAGATGATCATACTGATAATGTAGTTAAAGATAATGGTACAAATACATTGATCCATGATTCATTTAATGTTAGAATGGATGATGATGATGGAAATGATAATGAAAATATTGATGACGTTGATGATGTTCATGATTTTCCTCTTCTCGATGAGGGAAATGAACCCCTTTATGAAGGCTCCAAAACAAGTCTTCTCTTTGTTGTATATTTGATAATGAACTTGAAGGTTATGAATGGTGTTTCAAACATATCAATCACACGGATGCTAAGGTATGTAAAATAATCCACCACATATATACCATTGTGATAAATTTTACCTGTATTCCTCTAATAATTGTATTTTTAACTCATTATTGATCATCATACAGATGAAGCGTGTTTTGTTAATATTATTTATTTATTACATTAACTATCTTTTTATTTATTTTTTAATGTAGCTTGATAACTGAATTTTTGTTACCACCATCAAATATTTTACCTTGCACATATTGAGATTTATCTTCCATCGTGAAATATATTGGAATGCATTATCAAGCAATTCATGCATGCCTTGATGACCATGTTATATATTATAATCAGCATGATTTTGCAACAGAATGTCCAAAATTTCATATAAGTAGATATTGAACAGATGAAGTAAAAAAAAGGTGCCTCGCAAGGTTCTTTGTTATATTCCCATCATTCCACGTTTTCAACATTTGTTCAGGTGCAATAACATAATGCAATTTATGGATTACCATTCTAGGAACATAATTCAAGATGATGTTATTCGAATTCCTACATATGGTTCTACTTTTAGGGATTTGGAGGAAAAGTAGCCTCACTTTAAAGAAGAACCACGTAATCTTAGGATTTCTTTGGTAGCAGATGGTGTTAATCCATTTTCACAAATGAAATCCATATTTTACATGGTGTGGCCTATTTTTGTTATCAACAATAATGTTCCTCCATGGTTGTCAATAGAGAGGGAGCACATAATGTTGTTGATGATTATTCTAGGTATTTTGTGTCTAAAACTATTTTATTTCTAATGTAGTTGTGGAATCTCATTTGTCGTATTATGTTTCCTAATTTCATTTGTATATTTTTTTATTTTACTCTTGTGCATGGTTTATATATCTTAATGGTTATCATATTTATATATTTTATATGTACTTCAAATCAATCAGGTAAGTTCTAAGTCAAAGATATGAATGTATATATCAAACCTCTTATAGATGAGATACTTAAGTTAAGGAATGGCATCACTATGTATGATGTATCTAGACCAATACGACAAAGACAATTTCAATTCCATGCAATGGTTGTATGGACAATACAAGAAATTGTTTGAAGGTCTATTGCTATCTTATTTGTCACTATGATGAAATTATTTGTTGTAATGTCTACTTTGTGGTAGAAACTATTAGATCCCATGCATTATGACATATTTGGCATGCAAGTCTCCTATATTTGAAAATGCTTAATTGTAGTATAATCTCCTGAATTCTGTAAAATTATGACAGAGCTAGAGCTGACGATAAACCATTAAGAATGGTCAAGACTGTATTACACGAGCTAGTCAATCTCCATGGAACTGCAATCAAGGGCCATTTTTCCATGGTTCCTATTCACTTGGAACCATAGCTTATCATTCTTTCCTATATTGATCTAAATATTCATGTAATATATCTGTATATGATTAACTAGTTTATGGCTAAATTGAAATACAATACATTTCACTTGCTCCTGTAGAAGCATGTTTGTTGAAAGGGAAGAGGTTGTAACTTGCAAGTTGCAACTGGTTTGTAGATGCCAGATCCTGTCATGTATAAGGATAAATGTTTGTTTGATATGATGCATAACTACAAGTGGTTGTTTGTAATGATTTCAAGTAAAATTTTAATGTCTCATGCTTGTTTGGTTTTGATATAGACTTTGGAAGCGGCTAGAATGTTGGCTCCATATGGACCAGTTGGTCAAAGTCACTGGAGACACTCTTGTGAAAATAGTGGATCCCCTGCAACGCCTTCTACAAATGCACAATTGAAGGCTTATATCCAACTTTGTCAAATATTCAAGTTCTGCAGTGTGAATGATAAATATCTCTATATTGTAACTCAACAAACATCAGTAAAACTACCAGTAAACATTACGTTATGTATTAGTGTCCCTTGGATTTGGTTTAGTGGTTGGGATATGGCGTTGTTATGCAAACAATCCTATTTTAAACCTTGGTGGGTGTAGAACCATTGTGTGTGTGAGGGAAGGTGTCTGACCTCTTGCAGTTGGTTTTCCTTCAACAAAGGGGCTAAACATGTGTGCCATGCCAAATTGATTCAAGTGGCTAATAGGATACTTTATTGTCTTGGAATTTCAGAATTTGTTTATATTTTGTATTCTTCTAGTGGATAATTAATTGTTTTCTTATGTATTTGTATATGTTATGTTATGTGTCTCCAATAAGAGCTTGGTGTAGTTTTCAAAAATATTGGAGATAAACAAACATGTACAATTGGTTTATATGAACTCTACCGCATCACACAACTATATCTTCAGGTAAGTTTCGCAGAGGCTTTTATGTTATTCATATATTATTGGTTGTAGGATTGTTCAACCAATAATTGCTTTATATATTGTTTCAAACAAGATTATTTCTAATGCAGGTAGTCATATTCTCTCAACTCCAAAATGCAAGTGAAGCATTTCGCACATACGTTAGAGATGGACTAACACATGTTCTGTTGTCATTCTTTAAATTTTGCTTGTTGTGTTTACATCATCAAATGTTGTAGACTTATTTGTTTGTGTTTTATTCTGTGGATGGAAAAAAATGCAGCTGCTGGTAGGACACCATCCAATGTACCTATATCAACACCACCTCCAGTATCGCCAAGTTTGTCTTCTCCAAATATTGTGCCTCCATCCCCTTTAAATCCAAATTGCAGTCAACTAGGCTAGATAACATAAATCCCAACATAGGAGTTTGTCCTAAGAATGCTGATGGAAATAGAGGATCCAACTCTGTGGCTACTGATCAATTTGATTCTAGAAAGCCTTCCCTTATACGGAGTTGAGAAGAAAGAGATGAAAACAATGCTTGTTTAGGAGGTATGTTATTGTTAAATCTGCTTTAGGTGCAGACTTTTGACTTCTAATATTAATTAAATATTGAACTAAGGTGTTGAGCACTAATGGTTTTTGAAGGTGAAATTGAACAAATCTTTGACCGTTTCCAATAATGTGATTTCTATGAGCCTGAATTTCTTCAAGTCATGCTACAATTTTGTTATACCAAAATCCTATCACCATCATGTGAAAATACCTTTGACATCCCTACTTTCCCTTAATCCTAGCACTTGGAGTGGAAACCCTTTGTCGTTCATTTGTTCTGAATCTGAACCATTCAGACCAGAGGAACAACTTCTATCTGCAGAAGGTGAAATATTCCTGGTTACAAATCTAGTGACTCCGCTGGGGAGTGATACATTTATCAGTTGATCTGATATTTCTTAGTTCTTCAAACTCTTGTCTGAATCCAGGCTCCATCTCCAACTCTCTTAAGTCAGATCTACTATCTGACTCAGTGTATTTTGCGGTGAAACTTCCAGATCTTCCTAGATATGAATTATTTCAACATTTTGTGCTCTCTTTTATGCTCAATCTATCATTTTTTACCTTGATCTGATCTTTTTATGACTTGATCTGTCGTTCTCCTTTGTGTTTTGGACTTATACAGGGAACCGCTCCTATGCTGTTGGCGAGAAGCGGTGCCACCGCATGTACCCAGTTAGTAGCACACGGTGCCACCACCTAAGTCTCGTTATCCAGAAGCGGTGCTAGGCTAGAACTGCTCTGTTAAGGCCCCTCCAGCATGGTGCCCAAGTAGGGCTTATTCCAAGACCATTTTTTTCTCATTTTTTGCAAAAAAATTGAGTTGATTTGCTTTCAACCCTGCACTATCAGGCTTGTGTGTCAGGATTTGATGCTTGTGGTTTGAAATTTTGTGGTAAAAGATTGGTTTGTTTGAAGAATCCAAAGGCTATATTAGGATTGTTGATTGTCTATTTTTTCGTGCTTGTTGGTTGTTTTGTGAAAGGATTTCTTTTTCGAAAGCTTAGGTGGTAGAGAGCTCTCTTTTATTTCTGATATATAGACTGAAAGAAAAATGTTTATTAGAATCTTGATTTCATTTTCTGTTCTCATAGAAGACTTATTTTTGCTTGTTTTAAAAAAAAAAAAAATTTTTTGACTGAGATTAGGACATTATCATTAGTGAGCACAAGACATTGTATTTCTGATTGCCGTTTTATACCAAAATCCTGTCACCATCATGTGATATGACCTTTAACATACTCAATTTCCCTTAATCCTAGCACTTAGAGAGGAAACCTATGTTGTTTGTCAATCTTTCATAAAAATGCTCAGCACCGCGCTTTCCCTGTTAGCCATGAGTGGTTCTTTGTTCACACCGCCCATCCCCTATTATCCGTAAGTGGTGCCACTGCCTATTTCCCTCAGTCCATAAGCGGTTCTTACTTGAACTACTTTGTCATAAGAGGAGAAGAGCGGTACGCTGGGTAAAATGCGAAAAATAGAGGTTTCTTGAGGCTTCTAGAAGATGAGCCTTGTGTCCTCCCTTATCCCTATCATTGTGGGTTAGTTGAGCTCGAGATCCCCCATCCTAGGATCTTAGAGGCCACCTCACGCACAAATATCTCAACCATTCCTATCAATTAAGCCCTATAAATACAAGCTCATGGTCATGGTTGAGGGAGAGAAATTGGAAGTGTTGTTATGTTGTTTGATTGACCACTTGGCCCAAGTTATTGGAGAGAATAGAGAACAAAGTTGGAGCTTATGGGGATGAGAGTGTTGGTTTCATGGAGATGCATGTTGACACCAAGGCTTAATTGGTTGTAAACTTCTCCATTTTATCTTAATACAAAGCTGATTTCCGTCCCACATTACTGTTGTTGTTGATTTCACATGTACATGTTGTTAGATTCCTTAGTCACTAACATGGATTAGTAGATTATATTCTGGCTTCTTTGATCGGTTTGCGTATTTGATCTAATTACAGGTACATAGGGTTACTATCAAAGCATTACATTCCAGGTATCTACAATGTATAGAGAGTGTCTTCAACCTTTGTCGTTCATTTGTTCTAGATATGAACCATTTAGAACAGTGGAACATCTTACTGTCTGCAGAAGGTGAAATATTCTTGCTTACAAATCTGGTCATAATAAGTTACCTTTTGGCATGAAAAGTGCTGGAGCCACATTCCAACATGTGATGTCCTCTGAGTTTCACGATATTAAACATATTGTTGAACCGTACCTTGATGATCTCCCTGCTCATTCACAGCGATGGGAGGACCACCCTGGTCATCTTAGAGAAATATTCTTGAGATGTCGTCATTATAATATATGGCTCAATCCACATAAATGTGTTTTTTGCATTGAGATAGGATGTCTGCTAGGTTTTGTGGTATCCAAAGATGGCATCCGGATTGATCTTTTGAAAATTGCCGCCATTTTAGATCTAATAGCCCCAACTAATCTCCTTGAACTCCAAAATTTGCAAGGGAAGGCAAACTTTCTCCGTTGTTTCGTGTGCAATTTCACAGAGAAAACGTATGGTTATATGCATCTCCTCAAGAAGAACACCCCATTCTTTTGGGATGACTAGGCCCAACGTGCCTTTGATAATCTTAAGCATGCTCTGACTCATTCACCCATGATACACCCCCCGGATTATTCATTAAAGGACTTTCTCTTGTATATTGTTGCCTCCACTACCACCATTGCTATGGTTTTAGTGCAGGAAAATCTCCACGGTCAGGAGCACGTGATTTATTACGCCAGTAAGAATCTTATGGATTACGAAACTCATTGTTCACGTGTGGAAAAGTTAGCATTGGCCATGGTCATTGCTGTACAAAATTTTCATCACTACATTCACTAGTATAAAATGAGAAATTAATGACTAAAAAAATTACTAAAATCATGCTATAAACGACTATTTTTGAGTCAATGACTAATAGTAGCAAATTTCCACTATCTTATAGCTAGTCGTATTTCACTAGTCATTAATAGCTTGACTTAGTAGTCATTGATAGTCAATGATTTAGTCATTGATTTAATCACTGATTTAGTCACTGATTGCAACCATTAATGACCAAATATATGACTAAATAAACTACTAGATGTTAACATATTAATGACTAAGCTAAATATGACTAAGATACTGGAAATTAGCTACTAATAGTCGTATATATGCGAATTTAGTCATTTTTTTAGTCACAAATTTATGATAGGGCACGGAGGAATCGAACCACCAACCTCTTGCCTATAATTAGGAAGGTGCTCTACCATTGAGCTAGCACCCTTTAAAAATTAGTTATTGCTTGACAATGATGATATTCAAACAAATTTATGATAGATATCAATAAACAAACTACATAATTATTGCTATTACAAAACTAAACTCGCATTCTTTCCATGGAAATCTTCCTCGGCGGTATTTACACGTGAATTTAATTTTATATCTGTTCCACTCATTGCATTAGGTTTGGCATAAATATGTTTTTTTAGATATAAACGTTGATGACTACCCACCCTTATTGACCAACAGCTTGCCATGATCAGAACTCAACCCTAATGCCGCAGCTTCCACCACTAAGGTAGGGAGATTTAATGTTGGAGACACTAAAAGTGAATGAGATGAACTTGTTTTAGGATTAGAGGAGCCTTGAATAGTCGGGATCCTCATACTAAATGATTTTTCCTGTGTAGCATGGAAGTCCCTACAACAACAATTAATGTCTCAATATTCAATAAGATATGTAATATTCCACCACAAACTCCTAAATCATATGGAAGCTTATGTTCACTAAACTTAATGTGTAATGTTACTCGGCACCAATCCAGGGGGGTGATAGAAAACTAAACAAATATTCCATGATAAGAAATAGATTACATACTGTTAGAATATAATCCGTTAGGGATTATAATATTGTAAATAAATAAATAGGAATAGTTGGAAGCCGAAAAGGCTGGACGGAAGGTGAAATAAACCGTCACATGAATGTATAAATGAATGCTTAGCCATGAATAGATTAACGAATTGGGAGTTATTACCAACAAGTGGTATCAGAGCGCTGCCATAACTCCTGCATGTTGCTAGTCTGCCCATTCCTGGCATTCTGTTTGCCAATCCATTGCCAGACTGCTCCATCAGTCTGCCAGTCGAGTCGCATGCAGTGTATGCGTTATCTCCATCTGCCTGCGTTTATTCTCTGCTAAAATTTTTGAAATACCTAACCCTAATTTTCTGTTGACTGCTGCGTTTTTGGAATTGCTGTGAATTCCTTCCTGGTTGAGTGTTTGCTGGGTGTTGAGGCTTTACTGCGCGGAGAATGGTGTATTTGGTTTGATATAGCTGTGCACCATCACGAGCTGTGCACCATCACCGTGAATCGAGCCTGTGATTTGAGATTGCATATTGAAGAGATGCTGTTCTCTTCAACTGCGTGAAGGCACTACTGCGTGGAGCTGTGCTCTCATACTGCGTGGAGATGTGAATGCTTGGGGTCAGTCGTCACTGCATTATTTACTTTTATAACTGGTTAGACCTCCCACTAAATAGCACGCCTCTTATCTGCGTTGAACCATTGCTGCGTCGAAAACCTATCAGTGCTTGACCACACCTTATCTGCGTTGAACCATTGCTATGTTGAAGAAGTGGTATTGTGACTAATATATGCTGTATGTACTGCTGACTCGACTCCAACCTTCAGACCCCCATCTGACCTTTAACTTCGGATATGGTATGACCGTGATTAGATCACATGATCAAATGATCTATATGTCACTTACTATTTATTAGGGTTTCCTTTCTCACTGCGTTCACCATGTGAAGTAGATCGTTGGTGTATGGGGGAGGAAGAACTGTAAGGAAAAGGCCCATTGGTGTGGTCAGAGGCTTGTATGTTTGTTGCATCTGCATCCTGTGTGAACGGGAGCCTGTGCATTGGAGTCGCTGTTGAAAGTCTTGTGAGAAGCCAAACGTTGTATTTTGGAGCAGTCATGGTATGGTTCCCGTGTTTTGCTAGGGTTCTGCGTCGCAGCTCGTACATATACCGATATATGCGTTGAATGTATTCACTGTGTGTTGAGCTCGAATTTTCACGCCCTCAGAATGCAGCGTGGAGTTGGAGAATGTGTAATGCTCCAACCTGTGAAGATCGTTGAAGCTTGCTGAATACTGAAGAGCTGCGTGAAGACCATTTCTCTGACTGATATTGCGTTGGAGACTGATATTGGTATTCTTGATGCGTTATTAGCATTGGAGTACTGCCTTGAATTCAAGAAGCTGCGTTAAACACTGCCATAAAATCTGGGAACTCACGTGAAAATTAAAGCCGTGATACCTATCAGTGGTATTCTTGCTGTGTTGGATTTACCATCTACGCTCAACACCATCAGCAGCATAAATCTTCAGACCCCAACGCCATTTTCTCAACGGTTGGCTATCACTCTGCTTTGGATTTACCAAGGAGGAAGAGCCCCAATTAATTGAATTCGGTGGCTTGTTATTTATGTTGTTTTCCAAGGCAATGGAGCCGCGACCTCTCATCTCCCATTGAGTGATAAAGCTTGGATAAAGATGACAGAATGAACGAAGGGTATCTCAGAGAGCCAGCGAACCTTTTGGGATACCATTCATAAGTCCTTTTTTACCCCAGAGAGGGTTTTATCCAGTTCAAAATCTATGTGCATTTTTGTGAATGTATTTTTATATGCAACGATGTTTCTGTCATGAAACCCTTCACAATATCTCGTAGTCTGTAGCAAAGTTATTTTTACAGTTTTCGTTTGCACATTGAGTTAGAGCTGTAGTAGTTTTTAATAGCTGATAAATAATGCAGCAGAAACTTAAATTCACGAAAACACACATCAAATGTCAAAACTCAGATTGGTAAAATAAGAGTGATCCGACTCTAGCTAGACATTGTTTATACTAGCTAGTGCAGCTGTAATTATACATAGATTGTATTGGAAAAAGTAGCAGAGACTTAGACCTGCTTCTTTCATATAGCTGAGATCGTTGACTGGTGCTAAAAATTTGCTTATGAACTTATTGACAGCATATTAAGACTATAAATCACCTTGGCAAAGGCTGTAGACCTGCAAGGTTTTTGTTTTTCTCTATTATCTTATTATCTTTGTCATATTAAGTTCATTACACTAACAGTTGTAAAGATGCATTCTTTAGCATCTAGTATTGGTGGTGCCCTAGCTGGCAAAGACCAATCCAAAGACCCTTCCAAGGGAGATTGCGGCAAAGAGAGAGGACAAAGAAGAAGAAATTTCAGAGGCAGAGGGGGCAGAAACAAAAGATCAAAGTTGCAGTGCAAGCGTTGTGGAAAGACTGGGCACACATCAGATCAGTGTTGGGCTTCATGGGATTCCATCAAAGACAAGCACAACCAGAAGAAAGATGACCAAGATTCTAGTAAAACTTGTGATTCTTGTATTGTTGCACATTGTAATCTTGGATTTAATGAAATGACTTCTCTCTCATCTTATAAAGATTGTTGGCTGCTTGATACTGGTGCAACATCACACATGACATTTAGAAAAGATTGTTTTGAAGAACTGAATGAAAAAATCGATGGCATAGTGTACTTTGCAGATAAGTAGAGTATTAAACCAAAGGGAATGGGCACCATTCGACTGAAGATGCCTGGATTCCCTGATTCCTTGTTGAAGAA
>LPNX010886836.1:87917-103097 GCA_001517045.1 Pseudotsuga menziesii | reverse complement strand
CGAAAAGGCTGGACGGAAGGTGAAATAAACCGTCACATGAATGTATAAATGAATGCTTAGCCATGAATAGATTAACGAATTGGGAGTTATTACCAACACATACCAAGATACACTAGCTGGCAATACAACTGATCTTCCAGTAGCTCCACTGGCAAGGGAAGTCTTAGCATTACCTCCTATGTTCTAGTTTCACATGGAAATATGAACAGGTATATATTATTAGGAAATGAAAATGAAGCCATGTATAAAGAATCTAGAAGACAATCACTAAAGTAAAACATAAGATGTCTAAAGAAAATATACATTAGCTTCTATACTAATGATTATTTAAGATTGAATTAGAAGCTATTAAATAATCTAATATAGAAGCATATAAAAAGCTATGCATAGATATCAATAACAAATGCTAAAGATAATTGGACGGAAGTACAATATACTAAAATCCTAAAGTCACTTACAGGAGCGAGTGATTTTCTCAATTTACTTGGCGAATTTGATCCAAGCAAGGAAACCTCTGCCACTGGTGGAGGTAAACAAAGTCCCCAGTGTTGCTGTGAAGGATTTGTAACATTGTAGAACTTCTGAGTTTTGCTGCTAGAAAAATAGGACATAGAAAATCAAAAAATATAAAAGCTAAATGTGAAATATTTTTTGAAACAATTTATCCCAATAAAGAAAACTTTATAAATTAATTAAATGCTAGAACATAATTATAGGGGATTAAAGCAACAAACTCGTTCATATCACCCATTTACTTTTGGTAGATGACACGTTGATTTTCAGTCAATAGTTCTGTTAGGGAGCTAGAAAAGCTTAAGGGGCTTCTGGACCTCTATTGCAAGACTACATGAATGGTAATAAATATGAATAAGTCTTCAGAAATGTAAAGGCGGATTGGGAGAGTAATTTAAAGACTGGACCAAAATCATATTTCCCATTAATTATTTCAAGAAGTCAAATACCTGGGTTTCATCTTGAAACCATATTATTGACATTTAAATTTTGGTTGTAACTCTCCTGTGGTTCATATATTAACCTTCATTAATCTATTCTAGAGAGCATACAGGACTATTGGATGTCTATAGCACAACGACCAAAAGGAATCTTAACCAAATCAGAAAGAAGTGTTTTAGCATCCTTCACATAGGAGGGAGGGCCAAGAAATTCCACTAGTTATAAATGGAACATGGTAGCCAATTCCAAGTAAGCAGGGAATTGGGTTTAAAACACGTAAAACACTTCAGCTCAAAATTTGCAACTAAAAACCTTTAGAGATTGCTTTATAATGATGGACATTGAGGTCAAGTTATGAAATCCAAACACTTAAGAGATGCATCAATGGAATATTTGCTTAAAAACAAATAGTCACAGGATGCTTCCATTACAAGGAAATCCTTTGGTAAAGTTTTCCCCTTGGTGGGTAAATAAATGAGGGAACTGAGGAAAAGTCAGAATTTGAAAGGAACCATGGATCAGGATTGAAGGAAATTTCAAATTTCATAGGCTCTGCTAGATAGTTTACATGCTCAGTGGTCTATACTGTCATAGAGAGGTGGACTTGGAATTGGCAATAAATGCCTAGTCTTGAGGATGGCTGACAGCAGATAGTCTTAAGTTTACAAGGTGAGCCAGAGGAATGAGACGATTACGTTGACTTGCCCAATCATCAATGATCCGAGAATTTAAAGTGTTCAAGGATCAAGGGAACAAGGAAACGCGCTCCGTGGGTCAAAATAGGTTATGCTACCAAAGTGGAGGAACTCATGCAAGAGAGAGCATCCTAGAGAACAGTTGTTTCAAAGCTATTCAACCCTTTAGAAACAAAAACACTAATGTGGTTGGTACTGGCTAATAAAGTACTACCAATGGGAAAATGAGAGATTGGTGTAGACAGGGGTGATGTATCATATGCAAATGCAATGATGAGTCTGTGGATCACTTGTTTGTCTTGTGCACCTTCTCCATATCTGTATGACTTGATGTGTCATAGGTTACAGGGGACAGATCAAGATGATATATATAGGCATAGCTTGGTATATTGTCTAGGACTGCATTGGTGACAAAACTGTAGCAACTTTTCAAGATCCCATGTTTTGCTTATATATGATATATGGATGTAAAGAAATTTGATGATCCTCCTAGAAAAGGTCTTCATAGTTTCCCAGTTAGCACACGGGATTAGAGAGGTAATGGACTGAAAAAGGATTCTAAAAGAAAAACATTCCAACTGTTCACTAATGCATTATATTGATAAAGAAAAGCCTACATCTTTTCAAGAGAGCATGAAAAGGAGTATCAGGTATTTATGGAGCTAGTGCTTTGTTTTTTTCGACTCTTCTTTTCATTTTATGCTACACTATGAGGCTAGTAAAGGGGAAAGCAAGGGAGAAGTCTACATTCAGACTGTGGAAAATAGCTGAGAATGGAGGAATTAAACAATTTCAAGGTTATGGAGATTCAAAGTTTATCATAGATTGGGCTAATCATCTGTCCCACATTGAGAATCTTAGAAGTAAGGTTCAAACCCATCCCCTTAGAATTTAACCCAGCATGGAAAAAAAATAGAAATTCTTTAAAATTTACTAGAAACTCATCAACCTCACCTACATATACAGAAATATCAGCTTACCCCAAGGTCTAGCAATAGTTGCTTAAACAACAAATGTTGGCTTTTGCATCTTATTGCTAATAGGAGATCCTTTTGACTTCTTTGGGTCTGCAAATAAAGATATATTTCAACCCGACATGGACATTAGAAAGGGAATAAACAACAAAGGAAGATAGTCATGTTGACAAGGGATGTCCCAAGCCGTCCCCTATCCTTGATCCATAGGGGATATGGATATCCTTGCCCTTGAAGGCAATTCGTCTTTCTTCCCTGAAATAATCACTAGGATAAAAATTATTTTATCAGCTAATGTTGATACTAGTTAGTATCGCACCAACAAAATAAATAAAATCTTACTAGTCCAAGGTATTTTATGAGTTCCTTTTTCACCGTCAACCCAAGACACTTATCTTGAAGGTTTACTTATCTGTTGTCTCTAGTTTCCAACCTCCATTGATATTTTAAATTGACTTAGTTTCATTTCTCATTAAACATGCTAAATTAAAATAAATAAATTTAATGATAAATGTAATGATTGAATAGTGTAATGTGATGGAGGTCCTATTGTCTTCAAGTCAATTTGTGTAAAACCAACACTATAACTATATTTTATAGAATGAGTGAGAAATATGAGTTGCATTTAACAAATGATAGTATATAAAGCTTAGGGAAAAACCAATAGAATAATTAAATATGATAGAATGAGTAAGCAATATTTTTTATTCAAATGTTAAATAAAATGCTTTTAACATACAATGAGATATAAAGCTTGCATGGATAGAATATTGACAATAAAAGAATGTTTCATTGGAAGAGAAAAACAAATTTTCATCTTCAAGATAATGCCAAAAATTTAGAAACATTTACAGGAATAGGTAATGGACCTACTAAAGGTAGGGTGATCAAATATTAAAAAAAAACAAGCATTTCTTCATATGAAGAGAAAAACTATTTCCCTTGCTAGTGGCACTAAAGATATCTCAAAACATTTACAGGATATTAAACCCACTATCAAATAGGAAATATCCGGCACTGTACACATTATCAGATGTATGATGAAGGTAGTGTTTAATGCAAGAATAACCATTAGAATTTGTTTTGAATGGTATCACCTTTAAACCATTCATCATAATACATATGAGATTACATCTATAACATTGTCGCAGGTTCATCTGCATTTATCAAACAACAAATTTATTACAACATCATCTAAAAATTTACATCACATTCAATACTATTGTATACCATTTTGCTAGAATATCTTCTTTATGATAATTTTTTGTTATAACTTATGAAGTATTGGTCCAAGGGTGATACAAAAGTATAGAAGAAAACATCATATACCCATTGTACATGTTAATCTTTTCCCCTCAGCCCAGTAGTATAATATGACACTGTGTTTGTGACAGGGATGGTTAAACTTAGGAATTGATAAGAAATTATAGTGTCAAGCCAATTTTGGACAACCATTTCATGATAATTATCATATTTAGACAACACCTTTCCAACATGTAAACTAGAACCTATCAAATTGAAGAAACTTCTTCTAATATGGACAGAACTTCTTGTGTAAATACTTCTATGACATAAACACAAATATATGATAACATCCCATGATTACATAATATAAATTTTTAATGTTTTACAATTACTTTAAAACTCATCCCATATCCATGTGTCTTTAAGCCTAGTTGAAACATTATGCTGGGTTCTATTATCAAGACAAGAAATCTTGTTATAGATGGCACGTAGGAAAAATGCTACGTTGCATAATATTTTTGTTGTTTTGACATTATTTAAAAAAAATTGAAGCCACACCAACCTATTGTTTGGGGAATTGGCCACATGGATTCTTCTATGTCAGTAAATAACTCACACCCTACAAAGTTTTCCCTTAGATGCTATTACAATTTATGGCATTGATTTTGCAAAGGAATTGATCCAGGTAAGAGAAAGATGTTAACTATGGTATTGAATCTTCCTTATTTAAATTTGTGTTGTAATAAAAAACATAAATATCATTTTAACATGGAATATGGATGTGGAAGAATAGTTCTACTGCATTAGTTCTTTGGTTTTCAATGGCCTTAATGTTGGAAAATTCTTATTTGGTTCAACCCCTTGGGTGGTATACAAAATCCTTATTGTTGGTTGGTAAAAATTTAAACTTATATCTTAGTCTCCTAAGGAGAAATTCATCTATTTGTTTTTGTACAGCCCAATATATATCCATCCATCAACCATTCCTTCTTGTAACTACTTTCTTGGACATGAAATTATAAGGAAACAACAAACTATGAATTATATTATCTTTCTTTTTCCTTGCAAGAATTATGATGTTACTTCCATTGGTTTCTCAAATTCCAAGAGGAGATAAACTCTGAGTTGAACATTGTATTTACTCTTTCAATACGTACATTAGAAACTACTGTAGCTTTTTTTTTCTACATTTGAAACTCATTTAGTTGTCACTTGCTCTGCAGAAAGAGAGGGAGCATTACAAGGTTATTCCTAAAAATGGTAAAATTATATACAAAATAAATGGGGAGTTTATTGACACTGTCAGAGGTAGTGAAACTACCAAATGGTGTGAATTTTCGGTATGGATATTTGTGATGAGCACGCCAAAAGAATTTAATGTTGGAAAGGTATGTCAACATCGACTGGATTAATCAACAATTTCTGTAATGGTATTTTAACTTCCAACATAAGGTCTTCTTTATATTTTTTTAATGGAATTTATAACTATAGTCTTTTATTTTGAAGTAGGCCTACAAGGATCTAGGTTTTCCATGCAGGTTGTTTTTAAACATGGTCAGTTTGTTGCTAGAGATAAAAATTTATATGTTAAAAGACATATATATTGTATATGATTGAGTTATATACTGTATTTGCAAACATGTCTGACCTATATTTACATCATCAACTTAAATGCTCCACACCTTATCAATTACAATCAAAAGAGAATAATAAACAATAAAACCTAGATAACAAAGTTCTATATATATTCTTTGAGTAGTAGGCCAAGACAATATGTGTCATGCAAAAAATGTATTCACATATATTTGGCAGTGCTCTGCTTCTTTATAGTTTGAATTCTATCCAACCTAAGGGTGAAGGAGGTGTCCCTGTTTTGATCAAACCTATCACTGGACTTTTGAAACTATTCTTACCAATGCAATCCAACAAATAATGTGTTCTAGTATAGGTTCACTATTCTCTAGAAGTTCTTCAAGCGGAACGGGTTCACAAAGTCTTCTCTACTATCTTGATAGACAAGGGAGAAGATATTTGGTTCCTAAAATAACATTCAATATCATTGGATGGCCCATAAATAAATGCTTTCAACATATGGCCCATAAATTATGTTCAACAAAAGCAAGTATTTATCTAGCCTACGGGAGTAAAACTCTTAGCTAAGACCTGAATCACATGACAAGGAGTTAGAAAAAGTAAAATTTAGGTTTATTGCAACCTAGAGATAAGGCCACCTTAATGTTTTTGTGAGGTTCATGGATACTCTTTCGAATGAAGATTTAATAGTTCAAGAGGGTGTGTTGATTGAGAAAGTGTTTAGAGACAATTATGCTCAAGAACCAATGCAGAAAGTCATCTTTTAATGGACAATGTGATTGATTTTATTTGTTATAAACTTTGTATAATATCTAAAGAACAAACTATTAAAGTTTTGTTTAGTAATATCCATTTTTTGGTAATGTTTAGATAGTAGAGAAGGGTTTAATAAGGATCCATTGTAAGGCAAGGTTTCCTATAGCATTGGATCCTCTCAGTTGTCGTTAGGGTTTAGGGCCTAGAGGCTAGTTTAAGTGTATTTGATTTATTCTTGAAATATCAATACAAATATTTTTCATCTGAAAGAGAGGGAAATTTTCCATTAAATTATCTTGTGATAGGGTTTAAAAGGAAGGGGAGATTTTTGAAAGTTTATTTCTTTTGATTGAGTTTTTTTGTGCAACAAATACTTTGGTCAAATAGGGTCAAGGTTGTCCAAACCATCCATTTCAAGTTCTAAACCATCTAGTTATACCTATAATAATTGGACAAAACCAATCCTAATTCAATTTAGCTTCCAAATTAGATGAATAATTAATGAAAACAATATAAACCATCCATTTCTAATAAGTGTGACTTGAACTATGTTGCATGTAAACAATATATGAATCGACCACAATATCCATTACAAACCCATTAACATCTAACCTGGGATTAATCAAAGAGACACATCCACATCTTTTCACAGCAGAAATCAATGCAATATGAATACAATCACTACAATAAATCAAAGATCATAAATATCACTTACGCTTTTGTTCTTCCAGACGTGCTTGTTGTATGACCAAAGCATCAAGTGCAAGCTTCTTATATTACCTTTCAATCACATTTTCCTCTATAGTGTACTGCAAATTTTAAAAATAGAAGTCAAAAAGAGACTAGGAGACTAATAATGTGGAGCTACAAACCTTCTTAATTTGCTACTGTAATTACTAATTTCTGGATTTTTACATTTAATTAGCAAGCTTGGTTCATTAAGTTGCATTCAGTTTTTGTGCCCAAACTCAATGATTTTTTGCACTGATTTCCATTCATTTTTCAGCCATTAAATCATCTATTATCTTGCTGGTTTTTCAGCCATTAAATCATCTATTAAATCACCATTTTTGCATTGATTTCCGTGCATTTTTCATCTATGAAAACATCTATTAGTTCGCCGATTTTTCACATATTTTTAGTACAATAATTTGTATTTAAGTATAAATAATTATTGGTCTTTTTGTTCAATTATTAGTTGACCTCTAAAGTCACTAGTATTTTCCACAGTGTTTAGCAAGCACTAACCCAAAGAGAAGGAGATAGTATCATAATACTTTGTGATAGTGCATTGTTTCGAATGGCCTTGGAACCAGACGGTTTCAAGTGTTAACATAAAGTTTTAAATAAATTTTGATCTTGTTTTAGAACTCCACATTTTTTAATATTCTTTTGATTTCTCCTCAATATTTGGGGCAACACTTCCAGCCGTCCCTAAGGGCCAAAACCCATCCACCCCATCCCAGAAGCTTGCATCACATAGATTGTTTATACTGACAAAGCAAGAAATGTAAGTAGTAGAAAATAATATCTGTTCCTTCATCTTATATTTAAAAGTGGATGGTAGCATGTTGGGAAATAATTTGAGAAAAAATGGCAGTAACAATTCCATGAATGGAACTATGATGAAGACTGCAAATGGTACAAGCCTGAAAATATCTGATGTTGTTCTAGTTAGCTGCTGCCTCTCTCTCCTTGAAAGATTCTTTCCACTTGCAAGCTTCAGTAAAATCCTAAAATATATTGTAATCTCAGCCCAAAGAAGTTTAGTTCCAATCCAATAATGTTGCACTGTTTCCAATAAATCATGTTTCCATTGATGAAGTTTCCTAGCCCAATCTTCCATGCTTGTGATATAGATCAGAAGAGCAATCAGCTGTGAACAAGTTTACAAGGGATTCACACAAAAGATTGATGTGAGTGTGTAGTAAAAGGAAAAGATTGAGGTAACCTCAAAATTCTAATACGAACACAATGGGCTAACTTTATAGAATGGTTGACATTACCAGATTTCTAAACCTTTGCAAATTAGCAAAAGTTTCCAAGACATTAGCAAATTTTCTATAATGTACTAAAATGGACTATATTTGCCACAACTTAAACAGAAAAATAGTATATTAACATTTGTTCTAGATTATTTATGTACAAACATGTTTCTTATTTCATAAGATAGAAAAAATTGCCATCTAAACTAAAAAATTATGTAAAATAATTTCACTTCCTAGGGTTTTCCTTGATGAGAGACTGCCATGAAACATAAGAATAGAAAATCCTCTAAATTATTCTATTTAATTTCTTCCCACAATTTCCATCCCTAAATATTTGATTGATCGGTTGTAATTTAAAGCTAAAAGAAGTTAAATGCCATTCAAGTGATAAAACTTGCCTGCTCATAGATGCCACCACTTTTAGTGTAGATCCAATTCCAAGCATTGTAGCCCAATTTTTTTTACGAAGGCCTCATCTTTCGTAAGAAATTCCTGCACTTGTTTTTCCTTGTCTTTTAGTAAGATCAACCCTTCTACTGCTTGGTCACATTCTTCTGGTGATTCTTCAATATTTCTTTTCTTTGAAACTTTCTCTTCATTGTCATCCTCTTCATCCTCAATAGTTCGTTGTTTTGCTGCTACAGTGGAAGAAGTCCTGGTGAAGTGAGATATCAATCTGACTCCTTTAAATGAGACTCCTTGTCCCCTAAGAACGAGTAGAGAAGCATCTCTTGGAAGCAACCTGTTTGAGTGTTTCAGCCACTGCTTTGTGGACACATCTAAGATAATGTTTCATTTCTGATAGTTCTCTCCATCCCTAACTTTATCAGCTTTCTGGAAGGGGTGATCAGTAGGTAACTGTGAGAGTTACCCCAATATAGACCACTCTACTAAACTCAGAATGTGGGTTTCATCTGAAGAGCAATGTGAGAATCGACAGAGAGAAAAAGGATCTCTCTTCAATGATTGCAGGACTTTTTTTGTAACAATTAGTTGACAAATTGATATTTGCCCAAAGGCCATTTGTCTATAACTATATCTGGCAAATCAAAGAACTAGTTTGGAGTGAAAATAACCAAAAACCTGTTAGCATGTTTGACTCTATTGTACCAACGGTGAGAATTTAAGACTTAAGACACCCAACTAACTTCTTCGAAAAGCCAATGGTTAAGAATTGAGACCTTTTCAACATGAAACAGCCCATTCCAGACATCAAACCACTTCTGGATAATGCCACTAAGTACTATTAGTTTCATGTGAATAGCAGAAGCCTGTAAAAACAATCATATGAGAAAGATTAGGAGATAAGTGATAATCCATGCATCCAATTTGAGAGGGTACATATGTGATTATATATGCAAATTTATATTATGGACATGAAATTTGAGAAAGTTCAAAAAGTTAACAATTTTAGGATCTCAGTCTCATTAATATGATAATGTATACAAGTGTAATGCATTACTTCAAAATTCAAGTGTAATTCGACATGGCAAGCACGATTCACATATAGAAGTTTACACTTCCCACAAAAGGTTGGCCTTGACTTTGGAGCAGCTATAACGCAATTTGGATAACAAGAGGTTATTTTGTGTGATATCATGGTGCTATGGACTCTGGAGTATGGGTGTCAAATATACACATTTTTTTAAGCACGGAGTAGATAATGAGGAGTGAAATTGAATAATCAATATTTTAAAATAAGAGTGAAAAACCTTGATGAGGAACAAAAGCATACTAAAAAATGTGTAGCAACTCCTGCTATATGTAGCACCCCTCCAGCCGCCTCCTCATGCTATATGTAGCACCCCCAATGGCCCTCTAATGAATTCAACTCGCATTCACCTTCAAGATTTGGCATACAAGGAAAGCATAGTTATGAAATAAAGAGCCAAGTACAAGATCATCATCACTCATGGTTTTATGGGATCCAGAAATGATTCCCTTAACGTTTCCCAGGTAAAGTATTCTTCTTCTGGGAAACCTATGAATATAAATATATTAAGCAGTTGATGGTGTTGAGCTTGTGATAATGGATGCATTGCATTCCTTAAATTATAATGTTCCAGGGACTTTTGGAAGAGTTGGGCATGTGCATTGTAAGCTTTGACAGGCCTGGATATGGAGCAAGTGATCCTTATCCCGATCGATCTTTCAGAACTACAACTTTTGATATAGAAGAGCTTGCAAACCAACTTGACCTTGGTCCCAAATTTTATGTCATAGGCATCTCTATGGGGGGATACTCTATATGGGGACACCTTAAATATATAGACCACAGGTTTAGTTTATCTATCTTATTTCTACAACACTACAATAGTTAATCTTGTAGATCACTTTTGCAAGGTAAGATGATACAAACTATCTATCTTGGGATTCTTCACTGCTTTATAACATTGTCATTTGGATTGGTGATAATGTAGGTTAGCAGGTGTTGGACTGTTAGCCCCTGTAATAAATTACAGGTGGCCCAACTTCCCAGCTGATATATGTAAAGAAGCATATTACCAGCAACCTCTGTAGGACCAATGGGCACTTTGTGTTCCTTACTATACACCTTGGTTGACTTACTGGTGGATGACCCGGAAGTGGTTTCCTTCTTTAACCGCTATTGAAAGGAAGACTAAACCTCTAAATCGATATGATAGGGAGCTATAGGAAAAACTTGCTGCAAGTGGAATATCTGCTCAAGTACATTTGTTTAAGCCCTCAGACTTTTATTTAGCTCTCCAGTTTTTCTTTTTAATATGATAAAGTGAATGTTGTAATTTTCTTTTAACAAATAAATGACACATTGGTATTTATATTGATGTTAATATGGTTGTGCATCCTTTGAATGTAACATTGCAGCAGGGATTTTTCGAGTCTTTGCACAGAGAATTAATGGTGATGTTCAACAAGTGGGATTTTGATCCTCTGAAACCGAAGAACCCATTCCCTAACAATGATGTTTGGGTTCATATATGGAAAGGATATGAGGACAGAGTAGTGCCTAGAGCATTCAACATAGTAGGCACAAATTTTTTTACCTTGCGGAAACCTTTTAAAGGAATAAAACTCCAACAAGAATAATCTTCCTTAAATATGAGATGATTGGGGAAACCTTTTAAAGGAATAAAACCCCAGCAAGAATAATCTTCCTTAAATATGAGATGACTTCGTTTTACATGAGCATAATTAGAGAATACTTTACAATGAATCCCCTAGGCCTTATTACATTCCAAGAGAAAAAAAAAACTCACTGAAATATGAATGAATCCTACTGAATACTGCTATAGGTAGAGATGCCCCGATCCTGAATAAAATTGGTGAGGTCAACCTTCAAAAAATCAGTGGTAGCCATATAGGGCCTGATTACTGTTATGGAAGCCCTTCTAGGGCTTCAACAACTTCCACAACACCCCTACTAGGGCATGATCAGACCCTCATATGACTGGAACAGGCCTCGCCATTCTAGGAACAGATATCGACAACCCTACTAGGGAAAAATCAGACCCTCAGATGGCTAGAACATGCCTCATAAGGCTAAGAATAAATATCAATAGCCCTACTAGGGTAAAATAATACCCTTGGCTGAGTGAGACAGGTCCACACAGTGTCGCAGCTGAGAGAGATAAACCCCAACAGTGGTTCAGCTAAGAGAGATGGAATTCAACAGTGTTGCGACTGAGTTCCAATGTCTTAAAAATACCTAGGACAATCCCTACATTTTTTTTGACTTCAATGGCTAATCAAGACTTAAATGATATATGTGAGATGGAAGATGAGCAACAAATTGAATACCCCAAACAATTTTTGGATAGCAAAGATTGAAATAATGAATTGAAGTGTTGAGAGCAGTATTGGAATTTCATTTCATTTATGCCCTTCAAACTAATTTTTCTTGAGGTTTTGAACTATTAGCAAATCTTATTAGTTGAGGCGATGATATCTCCAGTGGAACATTTTGATTTAGAATGACGGGGATGAGCAGGCCTATCGTCAGCACACTTGGCCCATCTCGTTATTGTTTATCCAGGTTTAAAAATAGATTTCAAAGGTATAAAGGGAAGGTAAATCGACTCGTTTTTTCCAACTTGGGTGTTGGCAACTCAATGAAAGTGGGAAATGGCCGTGGTTGAAAGGGGATTACCCTCCAGGATTAATTGAAAGGACTAGCCCTTCGCACAATTTTTTTTAGTGATTCAACAATGAAGTTTTATTTTAAAAAATATGTTTTTATTAAAAAGTTTAATTTCTAATTGAAATAGACAAAAAAAGGCTTATTAAAAAGTTTAATTTTCAATAGAAGATAACACATTTTTCATTTTTGATCGTGTGCTCTAAAAATCAACTTACGCATACTAATAGGAGTAATAGATACACAAACAACTTGAAAGTTGTATATTAAGTGTTAAATTTAGGAAACAAACAAAATTGGATTTTGATTCCTTTAAGGAGGCCAATGTTAATGTTAAGCTAGATGGAATGGGACATACCAAATTTTGCAATCCCTTGAATTGTGTTGAAAAGACAAATTAATATAATATGCACTTTGAGGGAATACTTTTTTAAAATACACATTGCAATTCTTGAGTGAGATTCTACTATGAGCTTCTCTCATTCCTTTGTCGAAAGAAGTTTAAAATGATGAGTTTCCTTATTATTGTTTCGGATTCCTCAACTATTGTTACAAATGAACTTCCACAAATGGAAATCCCAGATGAACCAAATGGGGTTACCTATGTATTATCCACTATGCATTCTGATCAAAATTTGATTAAAAAAAATCTCTTGTTTTGTTTCATTCATAATAGAACACCTTTAAATTTCTAGTATAGGTAATTCATTTTATTTTATTTTATGCACCAAATGGGGTTACCTATGTATTATCCACTATGCATTTTCATCAAAATTTGATTTAAAAAAATCTCTTGTTTTGTTTCATTCATAATAGAACACCTTTAAATTTCTAGTATAGGTAATTCATTTTATTTTATTTTTATAAAAATGGATTGATAAAAACTTATATAATTTGACAGAGTAATTTGATATATAAATAAGGTTTAAAAGGGTTTTTTCCAATGAGTAAAAGTAATTGTTTTAAAAAATTACTAAAACTACAATAATAATAAATTGTTACTAAGTTTTAACACAAATCAAATAAATCATTTTCAAACAGTTTGTGAAAATTGTAAATGATAACTTTAAAAGCTTCAAGCAACAAAAATTTTGGAAGGATGTGTAAGTTGTAACTAGGAAGTATTGCAATTGTAACCCTATTTCCATGCCAAGATTCCTATATATATTGGAGTCTTTGTCCAATCATAAGTGTTAATCCAAATCAATATCAAAATAATAATAAAAAACAAGACAAAAACAATTTCATGTCTAAAAACCTCGGATGCAGGTGACAGGGAGGCGAACGACACCCACAACAGGAATGACACATCCCAACATGTCACAAGGTACTCCATCGCACATGGCGATGATGATGGGGCATTTCAGTAGACTTGCTACCTTGACATCAAGGACCATCATCGTGCCAAGATGGATACGACTCATCGCTACGATGGCATTACTACCGCTCATGCTTCTTCCTCCGCTCCAAGTGACGACGAGCACAATTCCCCACAAGGAATGTGTCCTCTTGGCAATTAATGTATGGAACGCTGGGCTAAGAACATTTATGGTCAACCAAAATGTGCATATGGCTTCGTGCTAGGGGTTTATTTCCTCCTTGTTCTGCCAACCTTCATTATTTTACCTCTCCCAGCGTTGTCAACCTCAGTCCAAATTCCTGAATCCCGCTACTGTGCATAATAGGTCCCTCCATCCTGCTTCCCATCCTCCCTCTGCTCCCTGTTCTCCAATTATCAACATGCCACCATGTCAACGCGACATTCCCACATGGATATGAGGTTGTGGAAGAGCTGACAATCCCAAACCGACGCCATTCACTTCTCAAGAAAGTTTCAAGGTTTTTGATGTCAAGGTGTTGGAAGCTATGCATGCTAGGATGGATGATTGGGAGGATGAGCTTTCAAGCTCCCTCTTGGTGGCTAACCACACTCTATACCGCAGAAGGAATTATTGGGTTATTAAAAATTTGCTCACCTACCTCATTCTACGTTCGATAAATTTACACGTTGCTCCTGAATCCCAACCTATTGGCTCTACTCATATTGAGCCCTTTGCTCCCTCTCTGCCTCTGGCCCCTACTCTCCCTCAATCCTCATCAGTTCCTCCTATCCACATATCCACCCATGCACCTGGAATTCCCTTTGTCTCGGTCCCCATGGACACCACCGACACTCCTCCCCCTCCTCCTCAACGACAATTCACCTCTTCTAGAGGGAAAGTGACTAGCGTTGCTCCACCTAGGAAAATGTTCCCTCTACCAGTCAAGCATCCTAGCTCTGACTCCAAGGATGGCATGGGAAGCTCCAAAAGCAGCGAATCCTCCAGCAATGACAACAGCTTAGGTGAAGAAGAAGACATTCCAAAAGAACAGGACGAGCAACTAGGTACATGCTTTGGCACAGCGATCATCGAGGTGCCCTTCGTCAAATACTAAGTCCAGGTTATATATTCCAATTCTTATTTTGTTGGGTTGCTTTTAGGAACAGTGCTCTTTTAGAGAAATTTTGTAATCTTTTTAAACAACAAACTTGATTTTGTATGATCTATTTCCCTATTCAAGGGAGGATCACCTTAATAGCTTCAACCGACCTTTTCCCTTCACGCAGACTAATGTCCTTTCCCTGTATTTTCTTTCTTGAAATATGGATACGACGACATGCACTTTTACCTGTATTATTATTTATTTTTAATAGAATAGACCTGAACTTACAAAAAAAAAAAATTCATGTCTAAAAAACCTGTAGTCAATTTCAAGCCTCTCAATTACCCCCAGGGTGCCCCTATTATAAAAACTATCATTTCAATAATTCCCACCAAAATTCAGCCCTCAATTTTGGATACACTTCTTCCAGAAAT
>LPNX010886836.1:71221-87594 GCA_001517045.1 Pseudotsuga menziesii | reverse complement strand
TATAAGTTCAAAATATTTAACCAAAAACTATTACAACTAAAATGTCTACCAATTAATAAATTAAATTATATTGAATATAGAATTTTATCAAATGTTAATCTAAATTAATCTATTTATTCAAACTTGATTACAATAATTCAATTTAAAATTAAGTAATTGAAACCTAGCTTAAAGTTTACTTAGCTCAACATAATTGTATTTGTGCAGACAGTCTTACTGCATTAATATCCAAGTTTGAGAGCCTACCCTAACTGACCTTCCCATATGAAAATAAATAAGTAATGACGTTTTCAAAAATTTACTAACTATCAAAAATACGTTTTAGTTTGATAGTTGCTCATTAATGAAGATGGTTTGAAAAATAAATTAACCGTATTTGACTGGCAAAATTCTTTTTGAGGGGCAAATTGTTCGTCAAATTTCAACCCTGGTTGAGAGCATTCCACATTTATATTCCACCATTGAGAATCCATTCCATAGATTTAGGAGTCAACAAATAATTAAATACATTTTTAGGGCTTCCATTGTTTTATTTTTCACTTTTAATATTTCATTAGGGATGTTAAATTTTTATCTTAAGCTTTTATCCCTTGGCTAGTGGGATTTTGATCCTTCATTTGGTTCCATCACCATAATTACTTAAACAATTCATTGGGGTTTATTATGTTAATTTGTTATATATTATATATATATATATTTTTAAAATTATTATATTACTTATTTAATTTTATAAATTAGGATTAATATAAAATTTAATTAATTTTTGTTTTATTATTATATAATATTTGTTTTAATGGTATTTTTTGTTATAGTAGTATATATAATAAACTTGGATCGAGGACATTACCCGAGAAGAGTTGTGCACATCCTGAATCAGGTGGGTGGTGATGTCAGATGCAAAATTTACCTTGCCACTAATGCATAAAGGAGGTTTAACTTGATAGAGATTAGGAGAGGTCATCACTACATGACACGTATCATATTCTGCGAGTTCAAGCCTGTAAGAAGTCAATGAATCAAAATATTTACTTGAAACTATGAGATGGGGCTAGGTGTCTACCTTTACTGCATATGGATCTGAGACTAGTTTTGGGTCAGCACCCTAGTTTAATTATAATCGAGTCTTTAATTGGTTAAAATATTGTTCTTGGTGCTTCCACTGGTTCAATTATTATTGGATCAACTGCTACGACGTTTAAAGGAACTGATCCTGTTGAAGCTATGTCGACTGGTGCAACTAGTTCGATAGTCATAGATCATGATAGTTATATTGAAGTTAGAAAAGCACCTTAGTATAGGACTTGGGACTCTTACATTGAAGGATCAACAACTAGTTATGATGCTTGTAGGTATCGATATGGTATTGGTTCTAGTTGTACCTAATTCGTAATTGTAGGAACCTAATTTTCCTTTGGCACATGCTTAACTGTTTGCTTCAATGATGCAGCAGGGATAAAGATGGTCAAGAGAAAATTCATGCAATTGCTTTGTTGGATATCTAAATATTGAGGTGCATGGCACCAATATTACTAATAGAAGGTAGACAATTTACAAAATTTACACTTCATTCTAACAATTGCAATTTACCATTTTTTTCACTCTGGACAGATCAATGGAGTTCAAGTTTTCTTGGGGACTGGGAATCGACACCAACAATATGGCTGAATCCTTGGCCCTTTGGCAAGGATCGAGGATAGCCGGGGAATTTGGAATATCCAAGCTAATCATCATTAGAGACTCCAGAGTTGTCATCCGCGCTCTGGTTGAAAATATTTTGCCAACTCATATGGCCTTGAGGCATCTTATCCGCAAGATTGTAGTGCAAGCCTCTCTCTTCAAAAAAAATTATTTCTATCACGTGTTACGTGAAAATAATTCCCACACTAATCTTGAGGCAAATATAGGGGATTCCCTAAACCCTGGGGATCTTATATTTAATGAACAAAGAGATTACTGCCCTCCCCCATAGGACCGAGGGATTATCATGGGCCTCCCCCCAGTGGGCCTTCCCCTCATTCCTACGCATGATGGTGGGCTGTCATGATGCTTGGCACATGGTGTTCATGTGGCCTCGTGTGGGGCTGCATAAATGAACCACTAGCCTATCCATTCAATTGCTGTGACATGCTGCGAACACTCTCGAATGCTCAGAGCTCCGTCCTGCGTCTTAATGACATCAGGACAAGTGACCTCATGATTTATCATTGTTCATCATTGAGGGGATTCGTTGCTTTAATGGCGATTATGGATTTGGGGCTCTCGCATGAGGTGAAATCTGCAGAAGTCATGTCGAAGGAGGATGCAGTGTTTGGTTTAATGGGTGAATTTACCATCCGCGCATACGACAATATGATGAACTCTGGTATGAAGGTTGTGTCAAATCATTTGAGAAATTGTTGGATTCACGGTACGTTGGGCTATGAGATTAGGCCGGTGTCAATGACAATTATGGATATAAAGGATTGGAATGCAGAGGTCAGGAGCCAACTTGGTGCACTGATTAGTCAAGAGCTCTGTCATCTGGTTGCTTGGAGACCGCTATTATTCAGGATGGAAGCAGATTCCTCATCCATGAGTGCGCTCGTTCCATCCTCAGTGGACAAAACATTCAAGGAGGTGAAGCACGAACTCAATTCACTGCAAACCCAGGTAAACACAATTGACTATGAAGGTGGACCATGTCTGGATCATGTCAATAAGGATTTGGTCTTCCTCCACAAGAAAATCAAATGAAAGGTCAAGCGCACAGAAAACTCGCTCACCAGGCAGATTGTCGAGCTAGAACTAAAGGTGGACAAGATCGCCCTCAAATTTGTAAAGCATGAAGAAAATGGTATGTCTTCTAGTTTGGATGGTTAATTTTCGACTACTCTCTTGGGTTTTCCATCCTTCTTTCATTTTGTTCCCCATGTCCCTGTAAGTTTCAGTTTCAGTTTATAAGCTTTTAAGACATGTAGTTATTTTTGATTTCTAGTTAAAAACTCTGATTAGGCTACAGACTGTTGGATTGTCGCTACCACAAGGGTGATTTTGGATGGTTTATGTCCTTGCCGCTTCCTTAGGGGTGTTTTTGTTGGTTTATGTCTCTGCCGCTTCCTCAAGGGAATCTATGGCTACTCTGGTTTCTCTGTAGATAGGTTCTCAGCTACTGTTTCTGTGAAATCCTTTTGTAATATGGATCCTTTGGTGGTTACAACACCCCCCTATATATAATTTAACCACTTTTGTCTAAAAAAAATAAAAAAACAATTGCAATTTACAATAACAAAATTAAAAATGACTAACATAAATGACTAATTCATATTCTTCTAGCTAGTCATTTTTTATGCCATGACTAAACTAGTTGTTTATGTTAGTCATTTTTAACCATGCCACTTATTATCTAGTCATATTTGTTAACTGGTGACTAAATTAGTCGTTTATAGTTGGGTCAATCAAAATTGCTCATATTTAGTAGTAAATCACTTAAAAAACTTATGGCGACTAGAATTTTTAGTCATGTAGTAGCTAATTCCTCATTTTGTACTAGTGATTCTGCTTCGCACTACCACTGTATTGGAAAACCAGAACCCAATGTACTACATCCTGAATTTTCAAGTGCTCAGGGGTAGGTACTCTCGATGGATAGTCATATTACATGAATTTTATCTGGAATTTGCCAAAGCCACGTCAAAGAAATCCTTGGTCTTTGCAGAGCTTATGTGTGATCTTCCCTGTGCTTTGACAGAATCTGAGCCCAATGATTCATTTTCAAATGATATCATGTTCTTGATTAGCACTACCAACCCTTGGTATGGATATTTTATTATCTATCTCCAAACACAACAATTTCAACCGCATTTAGCCCATGATGATCACCGCCATATCCGTCACCACACAAAATACTACCTCATCCTGAATGATACCTTGTATAGACATGGGATTGAGTCTATTCTCTGGTGATTCCTCACCCATGAGGAGGCTGAACATGTGTTGAATGATTTCCACTCTGGAGCATGTGGCAGTAATTTATCTCGGATGGCTACAGCCCAGAAAATCCTTTGTGCTGGCTATTTCTAGCCTTCCATCTTCAAAGACTATCATGGGGCTGTTAAGAAATGCCCACCTTGTCAACACTTTTATCCTAAAAAGTGCACCCATCCTACTCTGCTATACCCCATCGTTGCCATTGGCCCATTCGCCAAATGGGAGATTGAATTCATGCATTGTAAGCCTACCTCATATGGGGGGCATGGTTACATCATTGTATCCATTGACTATTTCACAAAATGGGCTGAGGCCATGCCTACATATGTGGAAGATGGTAATACTTCGGATCTCTTCCTGTTCAATCATATAATAGCTATATTTGGAGCCCCGTAGTTCATCGTTACTGATCACAGATCTCATTTCCATAATCAAATGATGGAGAAACTGAGTGCCAAGATAGGTTTTCGCCATGAAAACTCTACATCATATTATCCACAAGATAATGGTCAGGTAGAGTCCATTAACAAAGTTTTAAAAACTATGCTTCTGCGGATGGTTGGAGATCATAAATCCAACTAGCACCATGTTCTTTTCTTCACTCTTTGGTCTTATCAGACTTCGATGAAAACAACCACTAGTTTCATTCCATTTCAGCTTGTCTATGGACTCGAAGCTGTCTTAACGATTCAATGTCAGATTCCATCTTTACAACTTTCCTTCAAACTTCTCCTAGACACTTCCATAGAGGAAGAAATATTTTTGTACTTGAATAACCTTGACAAGACTCGAAGAGATGCTGCCTTGGCTAATGAGGCACATAAGAAATTTTTCAAGGTGCAGTATGATAAATCCATCCAACGCCGTGTCTTTAACGAGGGTTACCTGGTTTTGACTTATGATCAGAGATATGACAAACTAGGAAGGGGTAAGTTCGAGTCCATGTGGTATGGACCTTTCATCATTTCTAAGGTTTTAGAGAAAGGAGCCTATGAGCTCATTGATTATGATGGAATCCCTTTGGGGAAGCCTCGTAATCGGTTGTACCTAAAAAGGTACTATGCCTAGGTCTTTCTTGGATAGTATCTTGTATATATGTATATTTATTGGATTTCAGTGTGCTTTTAGTATTTTCAAGTTAGTTTTGAGTTTAGTGTCTGCATCTATTTATACCATGTTTTGGTCATGCAGATGGATTTCCACAGCTTCATTAATGGTGCTTTCCGCCACTCCTTGAATCTCACCATGGCTGCTTGGATCCTCTATTCCCCAGCTGAATATTTGGTTAGTTCAGGAGCGGTTTGTATAGGTCCTACTACTGATAACATCGTCGAGTATGAAGTAGTCATCGGTATTCTAACTGAAGCTACCTTCTAGGATGTTCACAATCTAGTAGTCTTGATGGACTCACAACTTGTGGTTTGTCATTTGAACCATGTCTACACCATTAAGAACCCTGTGCTTCTCCGCCTCTTTCAGAGAGTTTGTTTGCTGAAAAGATCATTTGAAACCATCACTTATATGCATAGCCCTAGGGAACATAATGTAGTTGCTGACTCATTAGCTAATTACATCCTAGATTGGCATATTGCCCATTCATTACATTGAAATCAAACATGGTCCATTGTAAATAAATATTTAAAAACACAAAAAACTCATGTAAAATACATTTACCATTTGAGACATATAAACACCAGGTAAAAGTCTGTATATATATATATGAAAAAGTTTACAAAAAATAGGTCTCGATACCTCATCTGAAGCACATAGGCTTTCAAGAAAAATCATCATAAAAAATCTTGAAGCTATCATATTTTAGTACATATCTCATACACTAGTGATGCTCGTGGTAGCACATCACTGCACGAGCTACCCTACATAGCAGCCTACTGAATCGACCTGGTACTCCTGCTGTAGGTCTTTGGTACCTTATCAGGAGGTCATCAATGGCAGCATCTAGGATATCCAAGGTCAACCTCTCCAGGGTTTCCTCTAACTCCCTGGTGATATCATCACCCTATGGCACGAAGCAAGCTCCATTCTACCTATCTAATGGAGAAGCTCCTCTAGGTTGCATTGCTCCAACATCTGCATGACAATATATAGGTCTCGTCACTTAACATAAAAAAATACAAAACATTAAAAAAATAAAAAAAATCATCCATTTTAGGGTTTTTTTCTTCTTACCGATGTCGCCCCACTGTCTGCCAGGTGGGAGTGGTAGATTAGGATCTCCAATGAAGTCTGTAACTGTGTATGCATAATCCTCAACTATGAGTATCTGATCTCAGAGCCATCTAAAGAATGGGTCACTGAACTTAAATTCCCCCCTACCTTCTCCTATATGAGCCATGACCTAGACCCACCTCAGCGTACAGGGTTCCCGTGCTCTCAACTTTCTGAAGACCACTTGAGGTCTCATCTATGGTACCCACTTGAAGAAGAAGAAGGCTAAAATGGAACCAAATCCAAACTGCTTTAACTCTCCCTGCCAACACTTAGTCAGCTGATCCTTGAATATTGGGAGCATGGCTTCCACCTAGTTGAATACCATAGGTGACATGGCCTCTATGGCATACAACATGTGCACCCTAGAATCCTGGTGCACACCTTGACTCCAGGCCACCCTCTACATAGTAAATAGGACGGGCTATAGAGGCTCATCCATCACTACTCTGATGGGGATTTCTTCGCTGATGTCCTCTTCCCTAAATCATAGTGATGATCCATAAGCTCTCTAGTGGTAATATCCCCTCCACGGGAACCTGTCAGTGAGATGGGAGCACCCCGTCTCGAGAGACCAATCAAGAAGTAGATATCCTCTACCTCCACTATTAGAATATGGGCCCCCACCTTGAAGTACTGCTGCTCTGGATTCCACATCCATAGTATGTGCTCTAATAACTACTTGTGTGACACCATACTTGGGGTCCAGAAGAATTTCAGGAGCCCACAGTCCCGTAATGCAGCTATACAACCTGCATTGCTTTCGGCGAAGGCATCATCATTTTCATGTTGTCTTTCTTTCCATATCACCATGTTTTGAGCAACCAAGGCATGTCAAAAACAATCATAGCATGCATTAGAATCATCTCTAATCATTTAAAATCTAAATAATGACTTATTATTACTGATGCTATTAGGTTAAAATTTCCACGGTCGGCAGCGCTTGTGCATCATTGGAGATAGGCAATGTCACCACCTATGAACTATGTTTTAGGCACGGTTCTTGGGTGGTACTGCGTATCTCGCAAGGGGTATGCATGGTGCTTGCTTTTAAGATTTCAGGGCTTGCCATATGAGCCCAAAACCCCATCAAAACTCAAAATAAACACTATGAAAAGAAAGAGTAGGATTTTAGCTGTTACCTGCAACTGACAGTGCTCAAATCGGATGGTGGAAACTCCCAGTATTAGCTGCTGAAGATCTGGCTAAGAAAGTGCTCCAAATTCTCTCCAATGTGGGTAAATAGTGAAATGATTTGATTTTTTACTATTTACATGTCTTATATAGACATTATTGGGTTTGAGATGCTATAGTTTTGACTTAAAATTACTTTTTATTAAAAATTTATCAGTTGTAATCCCTTAATGTTAGTTATGAATGCATTTAACACTTGTTTTTGAGTCGATTGTAGGATAGGAGAACCATAGCAAAAAGCTTTGGAAGTTTGTTTACGACTTTTTCGCACTTCCATAAAAGAAAAGGTCGATGAGCGTTTGTTAGGACACTTTGGTCATGCTCCTTAAACCCAGTATCAAAGGTCCGATTCAATTTTTGAATCTTTCCAGGCTCGTACAAAATTGACATTGTGTAAAGAAACGTCATGGAGTCTTCTTTTCATATCTTTTTCAGGCTCCTTAAACACGAAAATATCGTCGAGTTCATTTCCAATTCTTTCCAGGATCGTAAAAAGTGACATTGTGTAAAGAAACCTCATGGAGTCCTCTTTAAACTCTTTTTAGGCTCCCTAAATATGAAAATATTGTCGAGTACTTGTCTTCTTCATACTCGTAAAAGTATTTGAATATTCGTCTCTCCGACGGTAGGTTATGTCTTTTACGGTTTGGATAGACTATTTACGAAAAAGGAACACTCCAGCCAATCATGACTGAAAGAGTTCTCTAAGGTATGATATTACTCTTTTTCGGGCCTTAGAGACTAAATCATACGAAAAAGTACCCTTTGGAGTCTTCTTCCGTATTCGTTCAGACACTCTAAACATGAACGATACCGAGTTTTCTTTCATTGGACTCGTTAAATTAAACATTGAGAGACCCATTTTTGGGAACAAACCCCTCCTCTCTCAGGTTTGTAAAATATATGAGTCTGGACTCATCTTTTGATAAGCTATATCAAGTTTTTGTTACCCACTTTGAACTTATAAAACTAAAAAGAGGCACTCATCAACCATGATGGGGGAAATGAGAAGGGAATCATTTTGCAAATAATGGCAGTTGTTTGTCATTACCTTTGAACATGGCACTCATCTGCACATCAAGTCAGTCAATTGGGTATTCATCTGATCTCCATGATGATCCAATTTCATGAGTCATGTCACTCCTTTGAGTCTTTCAAAAGAATGCATTGTCCACTATCGCACTATGTGTTTGTCCTGTCTAGTCATGCTGCCAAGTCTTTTGTTGTGCTGCCTGATGTTCAAAGGGGATTTGAAGAAGTTTAAGCTCTATAGTCAACACAGTCTTTGTGTCAGTACTTTTGAGTCAGTCCTATGGTTACTACATTCACATCATTCCAGAACTATGTTTCGAGTTTTGTGTCATCGATGTGGGACTCATCATGGCCCTCCTTGAATGAGGCTTTTCTTCTTGACGTCAGCTCATCAACCGGGAAATAGTATTAGAAACAATATTTAGTACCTTGAGATCTGTATTCCTTAATGATAGATTCTCTCACTCTCGACATAGGTTCACATCATTGACCTTTGATCGATAGAATCGACTAGGTGTTTGACATCAGGACATCTATTCACACTCAATAGATTGTACTAGGGTACCTTGGGAATCATTGACATTAATGGTGATCTCCCTCGCACTGGTTAATGGTTCACATCATTGGCCAGTAATCAAGTGGTTTCTACCATGTTTGAATTCAAATCATTGTAATCACATGGATATAAGAATCATACTTTGTGGAAGACGAGACAAAGACCTTGGGTATTTGTTTAAAGCGCTCATTGCTTTTCCTTAGGTTGTGATGGAGTTTTGTATGTCTAGCATGGATCCACATTTGTATGGTCATGGATATGCTCAAATTTGCATCTATATGACATAGATCTATATTTTATGTTTGGTAGATATGTCCAAGTTTGAGTCCTTTATCACATGGATCTACGCTATATTCTAGTAGCCATGCTTGTTTAATCCTCTCATGGATCTACCTTGTATTGGTCTACAGCTATGAGTTAGTTACTTGTGTCTATGAGTAAAAAATATTGATGTACTACATATGCCTACTTGATGACATGCTTCGATTGAGCCGACATTCTCACGTCATGGTGACAACTTGTTGTTTCAAAGCTCTCATTTATCATATCCCTCTAAGACTCATGTTTTGGGGGGCATCCTATTATACCAAAATCCTGTCACCATCATGTGATAAGACCTTTGACATACTCACTTGCCCTTGATCCCAGCACTTGGAGAGGAAACCCATGTTTTTTGTCAATCTTTCATAAAAATGCTCAGCAGAGCGCTTTTCGTGTTAGCCATGAGCAGTTCTTTGTTCGCACTGCCTGTCCCCTGTTATCCATAAGCGGTGCCACTGCCTATTTCCCTTTCTCCATAAGTGGTTCTTACCTAAACCGCTCTATCATAAAAGGAGAAGAGTGGTACCCTGGGTAAAATGGGAAAAATAGAGGCTTCTCAAGGCTTCTAGAAGATAAGCCTCGTGTCCTCCCTTGTCCCTATCATTGTGGGTCAGTTGAGCTCAAGATCCCCCATCCTAGGATGTTAGAGGCCACCTCACCCACAAATATCTCAACCATTCCTATCCATTAAGCCCTATAAATACAAGCTCATGGTCATGGTTGATGGGGGAGAACTTAGAAGTATTGTTATGCTGTTGGATTGACTACTTGGCCTAAGCTATTTGAGAGCATAGAGAACAAAGTTGGATCTTATGGGGATGAAGTGTTGGTTTCATGGAGGTGCATGTGGACACTAAGGCTTAATTGGTTGTATACTTCTCCATTTTATATTAATACAAAGATGATTTCCATCCCACATTATTGTTGTTGTTAATTTCACATGTACGTGTTGTTAGATTCCTTAGTTAGTAACATGGATCAGTAGTCTCTATTCTGGCTTCTTTGATCGGTTTACGTGGTTGATCTGATTGCAAGTACATAGGGTTACTATCAAAGTATTACATTCCAGGTATCTACGACGTCCGGGGAGGGTCTTCAACCTTTGTCATTTATTTGTTCTGGATCTGAACCATTCAGACCAGTGGAACACCTTACTGTCCACAGAAGGTGGAATATTTTTGCTTACAATGGTAGATAGTTGTATGGACTCACTGATGGAAAGTAAGAGTCCCTGTGGTACAAGTATGTTGCATCAACCATAAATCTATATAGAAACACTTCTGGGGCTTCTGAACACTATCTCCAACACAACTCGAAAATCATAAGGGACATAAGCCTATTAGGGTTCTTAAAATAGACTCATCAATGTACTAGAGTTAAGTGACATCTAGGGTCTTCGACCAAATACTACACTGACCAATACCCTGTACGAATCTCAATGGTGCAATGATGTAGCTGGAGTTGAGCATGTGAGAAACAACCATTCCAAGAGGCACTAAGGACTCCTCTCAAGTGGTCCAAGGAACTCATCAACGAGGTTAATGAACCCAGGATACAGGGACCTCTGAGTCTATCCTCTGGAATACATGTGTTGTCTTCGACAGAGGGAGACCTGCCCCTGGTCAAGGAAATGGTGTTTCCTTAACCAGAAGCACAAGCGAGATAACCGAAATATGTGAGACAATCTACAGACTGACCCACTAAATTGGGGGGGGGGAGGAAGGGAAGGAGTTGAACAAGGGAAAAGGGAGTGTAGTACACTCAAATTTCCTTTGTTCAGAGTATGAAGGTAGGGTGGACTAGGTAGCAAATGAAACTAACTCATGGGAAAGGTATCATAGCTCTAATACTGGGAATGTCACTACAGATGGGAAATACTTGGGGGAGGTAGACACTTTTGATATTTATGGGATCCAAGGAAGACACATTGCATAATACTCTGAACAAAGGCGACCCAAAGTGGGAATGCTACCAAACTATTATCTGTGGGCTGGTGTCTAGAGACATGATTGTGGTACGATCTCGTGGATTTTTGGCGATCCCGAGAAAGTAAATGCTCGATGGTGCTTTCAATTTTAGAGAATATGAAAGAACGAAGAAGACTCCAGTGGGGGATCTTTTTCATTGGTAGTCTCCTGTGCCCAAAAAAGGATAAATGTATACACAGGAGAGCTTTCCCATCCTTTTAGGGGATGAGAGACTTCTTTATCGTTGGTAGTCTAGTCCGGATGGAAAAGGTTAAACCTATACTAACTGGATGGTAATTTAGATATTTTTACGAGCATGAACAAGACCATGTTTGCTCGAAAATCATTTCTTGATGAGAAGGGTGGAAAAGAGCTTAACGACAACCCATGGTGAGATTTTTCATAAAGTTTGGCCCCTCTACCCGAGAAAGCATAAAAGTATACAAAGGGGAACGGTCTTGGCTTGAATGTGCCAAGGTGGTCCTTTTCATTTGATGGTCTACATAGTCCACAAAAGTAGATAAGAAATACGATGTAGACACCCTTTCCTATACTTTAACCAACGGGAAAGGAAGCAGTTGTGCTCAATAATATTTTCATTCTTTTAGGAGTCAAAAAAGAGCTTAAAAGAAAGTCTAGTATGGTCAACTGATTGCGGTGGCATAGGCAGTGACCCATGTTGGGACAATGGACAGTGGTTCGAAGGTCATCCATGTAGTATGGATGGAGTAGATGGCTCTCAAACATACCAATACATGCACGAGATAGATCGTGGCAGAGGCACGCAAGTCAGTGTGGCAGAGGCACGCAAACTGAGGTGTCTCTCAAACAAAGGTCAAGAGAGTCATGTGTGAATTGTGGTGGATGGACTTGAATACATGTGATGTGAGTGCAATTATGGAGGCAGTTATATGCCAAATGCATGCAAAAGAAATGATCCGTCCTCTAGGCAGTGGCCTGGGGACCTGCATAAGGTGCAGTGGACGGAGTAAACAATTATGTGTTAAAATAAAAATGATGTTCCTTAAGGGCGGTGGCCCGAGAACCCACATGAGAAGCGGTAGTCAATTGTGATGCAAGTATAGGTCCATAGACACTTGCATCACAATTATGTGGCTCGTAAATCGAGGTAATTCCCGGGAAGCATTTCCAAAAAAAATTTGTTAAAAATGAGATAATGGTCTCATAAGGAGATTGAAATTTGAGCCTAGTGGTATGAGGGGTGTCGCAAACAGGCTCCAGGTGACTCTGAACCAGTAGCTAATGGTTCTGCCCCTAATGGGGTTCTCTGATTTGTGGTAAAAACGTTGCAAAACAAAAAAGGACAAGACTATGTTACAAGCTATATTGTTGTCACTTAAATAGGTAACGTTAGAGAGAAAGTGGTTTGGAATTTCAGGGGATCACTGGTCATTCCCTTGTGTGACACGATGAACCCTAGGAGACGGCTTGTTGGGACACAAAAAACACACTTGAAAGGGTTCAAGCAGATTTTGTACTTGCGACATCGTAGGAAGGCTTGCCACAAGTCGTCTATGTGTTGTGCTTATTTCTGTGACCGCGCAATGCGGTTGTCAAGATAGACCAACATGATGTGGATGAGGTCATAGAAACAGTGTGTCATGGCACACTGGAAGGTGGCTCTAGCATTTTTCAGGCTAAAGGGTATGAATCGATATGCAAATGTGCCCCTCAGGGTTGTGAACGTAGTCTTGTAATGATCTTCTTTCTGGATCTGAATTTGGTTATATCCAGAAAATCTATCCATGAAGGAAAATACCTCATGTTCGACGCATGCATCGATAATATGATTGATGAAGGGTGTTGGGAAGTTGTCTTTGGGAGATGCGCCATTGAGATCATGGAAGTATATGAAAATGCATATGGTACCCTATTTTTTATTCACGGGAATAGGATTAGAAACACAAGTGGTGTACGCAATGGGGTAAATGAAGCCGGTTGTGCGTAGCTTATCTATCTTGGCTTTGATCATGGCCGCTTTGGAAGGATGGATGGGCTGTTGCTTTTGGCATATGTGGGCCACATCAAGTCATGTATTGATGTGGTGTTCCACGATGGATGGATCCAACCCGGGAATTTCAGTGTAAGACCAGGCAAAGATGTTGTGGAATTCTTGGAAGAGAGCTTTGTAGGCAGTGACTTCTTCTGAGGAGTAGGATGCCCCCAGCATGATTTCTTCAACAACCTCAAGATTGGTTGAGATGTTGATTTTGATGGTTGGCGAGATGTTGGCCATGTTCCCTTATTCGAAGGAGTCTAGTGCCATAATGGGGTTTTTGAACAAGTCGACTTTCCCATGAATGAAATATTTGGTTTCCATGGAAAACTGGTCTAACTGCGACACAAGTTATTAGGGGAGGAAGAACGAGTGATGGTGCATGTCATCCCATGGGTATTTTGGGGTAGTTAAGGCTTCAAGTATCTCCTTGTCATTGCTAAAGAAACAAAGAGATGGGTTTGATGGACCATCATTGATAGTGGAGACAAGAGGGTCAGTAAAATTGCGCATCATGTAAATGGACATGGTCTCCAAAGAAGGAGGTGGGGGGTGAACTTCTTCGATCAGGTTGATCTCAGATTCAAGGGAATGTTGTTGAAGGTCAAATAAAGCCATTAAGAACTTGGACAACTCTTGGAAATGGTGAGAATAGTGTCCATACAATCCACAAAGGGGGCAAGCATGGTTTGTTCTCAATGAATTGTTTCTCACTATTGGCACGCTTGGAAGTTCAACCATGGGGAGGTTTTTGGTTGTATCCATGGCATCCAAATGCACGTGGACTATAGGAATCTCAAGGTAGTTCTGAGTTGGATGGCCCTGTTCTTTGTAGATGGTGTAAGACGGGATCTGTTGAGGTCTAGTGGTAGCTTTAGTATTTCTTCCCTTGGCCCTTTTTGGGTGGGGCGGTGCAGGTGCGGGTGTGGTGGTTGGTTTTTACGGGCCGAGTGGAGGATGAGATTCGACTTCAATGGATTGTATGAGGGTTAAGAATACCTAGGGAATTGGTCATTCAGCTAGTGGATCGAGATACCACATGAGAATTCCCAATCTAAAGTTGGGTAAGTTTAAGGTGGCCATTACTGGCTTGCTCATGACACCAGGCGGGGGAAAGAGGAAGGGAATTGTGTGGACTAGGGAGGAACCTAGATAACTCCCTGATGGTTGTATGTGGGGATGAGGTTATGGTTGCAGCTGTGCATAATGCTGTGGCTGCGGTTGATGTTTTGGATACTATTGATGTTGCGGCTATGAATGGTGTTGCAGTTGTGGTTGGGGCTATAGTTGCGGTTGTTATTTGGGTGTAGCAGTGCTAGATGAGAGCATGCACAAGTCCATAGTCTCATTTGGTGTCAGCGGTGGTGACACTAAGGGGAATGGATCCATCATGGTGGTATCTGCAAACAACCCATGGCCCACATTCAACAATGGGGAAGTTGGTATGTTTTCAACAATGGTGTTGACCACAGGGATAACATTGGCATGTGTGGTCATCCATCGTGGATCAATGGTGTTGATCATAGGGATAATGTTAGCAGGTGTCATTAGTACTTGCGGAACGTGATAAGTCAGTTGGTCAACCATCACGATTTTCCCTTCGTGGGGGAACATCATGAGACAGAAGACAGTTGATGTGATGACTCTCATGGTGTACATATAACTTCTTCCAAGGAGAAGGTTATAGTCCAATTAAGCATTGACAACCTCTATGTCAATCAGAACTGTCTTCCAGCTAATGTGATGGGGATGTGGGGGAGGATTCCTTGGCCTTTAGTGGGATGGCCGTCATAAGCCTACAGAGTTGTGGAGGATGGTTGTAGAATTGGGGATCCATGTTTCTTCCAGACTATGGTAGACATAATGCACGTGGATGCCCCCTCATCCACCATGCACCGCTGCACAACCAAATTCTGGATAGACACCGAGATTTGAAAGGAAATGGATGATGGAATTCACGGTTCTCCATTCTCCATGTCAAATGTGATCAACTTGGAGTCAGAGGGGTCTACATCCCTAAGGGTAGTTAGTAAAGCTTTCCACTGCATTGGGAAATTTTTGAGTACCTCAAGAGCAGACATGGCAGTAGGTATTTGGGCCAAATAATCCACAATGCTATAGCTGACAGCATCTCTAGCCATGGCATTATTGGCAACCCGCCGTATTGAGGGGTGCAGGAAAGGGGGTAGCTGAAGAGGTGCATTGATCGTTTTAGACGTGGAGGTCACTAATGGGTCAGCGGGTTCGGTGTTGGTTCTGTATTGATTTCATATGGTCTACAAATTGACCTCTTCAGTTTTCATAGCTAGTAGGTGGTGGACACCTATTTCTACCGTGGGAGGTGCCCTGGAGTGTTGGGATTGGGTTGGGGAGGGGGTGTAGTTGCCACCAATCCTTGGACTAGTAATGGGTTTTGGAGCACCATAGGAGGAGGTCATGGTGGTGCCAGGTTGGGCTGGGCTTGCTCTGTTGTGTTGGTGGCATGTTGAAACTCATTCCTAATGGCCTGCTTAGTGCAACCCATGAAGGGACACTCGAATGTGTAGTTATTGTATACCTCACGTATTGTGCATGATTGATTTGTCCACAATGGAGTGTTGCATCTTGGTGCATTTGATCATTAAGGATTTCGGGCTAGACAGTTTTCCACGGCATTGTTGGGAGGATTTGGTTGTTTACCACCTTCCTACTATTGATTATTTCCTTGGTTTCAGGGTCAGTTGTTCTTGGCTTTCCCTTGTTGGTTATTGGGGGCTGGTTGGTTGGGACGGTTTTGTTGAGAAAACACTTGTCTCAATGGAGAAGGTGGAGTAGGGGCGGGGGCTTGAACAGCTTGCACCGTTGGTGCATAGTAGACTTGGGTAGGTATCGATGGCACAAATGTGGGCATTTGTCTCACGTATTACTGTGTTGGCCAAGCTAATGCCTCGGTCTGCTATGGTGGTGTAGGTTGTGCATAAGAAGTTGTGGCTCTAGACTGGGACATCATTCTTTCATAGTCTGGAATTTGGTTTTGGTAAGAAATACTAAGGGTTTTGCTTGGTTGTGGCGGTATTGCAGGTGGTGTCAGACAGTGCTATGGTTGGTGAGAGAT
>LPNX010886836.1:46911-63425 GCA_001517045.1 Pseudotsuga menziesii | reverse complement strand
TTTTGATTTAAACTACAGATGTTCTTTGTTTGTTTCTCAGAGTTAGTGCTTTTGATTTGATGCAATAAATCAATGAACTGACCGACAGATTTATCTGTTTGGATGAGATGAGTTAGATGCTGGGTCGAGTCGTGTCGACTGTGACTAAGCTCTTCGTGCTGTGCAAGTTTTGAAAATAGGTTTGTGGCTTCCTAATATGTGTGTTGTTCCTTGCAAGGGTCAGGGTATGTGTTTGTGTGTGTGATCTTACTAATCTGAGGATTGTCAGGCCCGGTTTTAGTGCCTTGTCGAGTGACGATGTGCAAATTCTTAGTGGTTATGACATCATTCTTCTGGACACAAGACAAGACATTAACATTCTTTTTATTACTAATTTTTTCCAACATTGTAGGGCAATCCTCCAAGGAGTGATCGCCTACCCCACAATGTGTACAAAATTTTAGATCAGTCCTATCCTTGTACGGACAGTCGGCGCATCTGTGCCCTTCTTTGTAACAAATAAAGCATTGAGTAGGTCGACGACTTCGTATTTCTCGACTTCCAACGAATGGACCTGTTCTTCCAAACCCTGGTCGTCGATTGTCATTTCGACGGTCGTGGCGTCGACCCTCGTTTCGTTGTCCATTCTGATTATTGTTATTGTTCTGCTCTGTGTTCTGTGCTACAGCATTAGTCTGGTAGACGGCCTGGTAGTTTTGTCTATTTTTGAGGTTGAGATGACAGTCGGCCGTGTTGTGATTTGCAGTTTCGCATATAGCACACCAGGAGGCTTTGCCATTCTTCATATTGTAAGGACAGTCAGCGGTGGAATGGTCTCCTCGTTCCTGGAAGATGTCACAAAACGCTTTCGTCTGTACGAAACGGACATCTTGTCGACTGAATTGCTGTCGACAGTTATCCTTTGTATGTCCGGCTGTTGAACAGCTAGTACACCAGATGTCTTGGTTCTTAAGTGTGAGCTCTTTCAAGGACTTCTGCATATTCTGCAGCTGTTCTTCCAAGCGGTGGTCGGTCGGGCAGGAAGGTATGTCTTCATCCATCTCGACCTGCAAAGCTTTTGTCAACGCATCCTCGTACGACTTGAAGGTCTCCAGACTGATGTGTCGGTGAATTTTCTGTGAAATCCCTGCAAGGAACCATTGAATGAGTAATTGTTCATCGATGACATAGTCCAACTGACTCAATAGATCCTTCCATCTTTTATCATAATCGCGGACTGTTTCTCCTGGCTTCTGTTGGGTCGTCTTCAGCTTCTTGGCTGCCAGGTGTTTAGCATCGGGAGTCTTGAAGAACGATAGGAATTGCGTCTTTATCTCTGATTTTGTTGCGCTAGGTTTCCTTTCAGTAAATGTCATATACCATGTTAGAGCTCTTTTCCGAAGGGCTCCTGCGAACTGGGCTATCTGTCGGTCTTCTTCTGTGACTTTATTAGCCTCCCATATTGACTCGCAGACAAACCAGTGTCGTCTGGGGTCTTCGTCACCCTCATAAAGGGGAATTTGAGCAGATCCATGACCCATGTCGAAGTCACTGTCACTACTCTCTGATGATGTCGGAGGAGGAGGTGGGGGAGGGGGTGGAGGAGGTTTTGTAAGGGGTGGGTTTGTTGAGTCGGACGAATCTGTCGGGGTGACGATGGGGTTTTGGTCGACGGAACTTATGCTTCCTTCGGGTGTCGACTCGCTTTTGTCGAATAGCGGATTGGTGATAATTTGTCTTCGTAATGACCCACTGTCACTTGGTGTGCTCAGGTCTGACTCTTGTTTATCTTCGGAAGATGTATGTGGCAGGGGGGGTGCTCCTTCATGTGTCGGCAGGAGCAAGTGGATACTACGAAAGGAAGGTGCCGTTTGAAAGGTCACCCAATTACCTTCGATCAGTCGACGTATGACGAGATGTCGACCCGGGTATGGTTCATCGCCTAGTCGGCTCCAGAGTGTGATGTCGCCAGCTCTTAGTCGAAGGTCATCTTCAATAATAGTTTGTATTCTGGTACGCGGACTTACTGTGGAAAGGGTCACTCCTTCGTCGGGAACAATTAGTTGGAGAGCTTCTGGCTGCTCTATCCACATTTCATCATCTTCAGGGGACGCCGCTTCTTCTTCTTCTCCTTCTGTGCGTCGTTCATGACCCGACTCTGGCGGTACTTCATCATGGTTGGTCTCCCTAGGGTTTTGCTGCAGCTCTGCGGCCCTTTCTCGTCTGGCTTCCCTCTTCTTCTGTCTTTCATCCCTTTCGATTCTCTTAATGTCCGACATACTGTAGTACAATACTATGCCTTCAGTTCCTCTTCGGTCGATTCTGCATTACTGGCGACGACGACTCTGGTCGACTAGGATCCACTATGCTCTAGGTCCGACACACGACCAGCTACCCCCCCATGGCCTACCCGATGCTTTTTAGAAAGCTCGGATAGTGTCTACTTACTCAGGAAGTATTCCCACTCCCTTTCAGCAATGAATTTTTCCCACTTCTTCTGCTTCTCCGCCCAATTAGTGTTTGAGGGTGGGTCTAGTAAGAGAGGTCAAGGTTCAACAATGTGCCCGGCACCTTTCTCTATTAAAAACTTGAACAGTAAAGCTGGCAAGGAACACAAGAATTGATCAGTAAATTCTGTGAAAAATTTCTGTTGGACGGTTTCCACAGAAGTCCTGTCTTCGACTGCTTGTTCCTCGCAGAAGTCGTCGGCTATCTTTTCGAACCACTCCGAGAGATTCGTACGTCCTCCTCGGATCAGTTTCTGGAGTAACTGTGCTTCTTTAGTCTTGTCCGGCTTTCTCATCCAAAAGCTGCTTCAGTAGGTGGGGCACGGATTCGACAAATTTTTCGTGAGTTTCAGTGAAAAATCGGGCTTTGGCTTCTGCGACTGTCAATCTGTTCCTTCTCGCGTAATTTTGTAGATAGTTAGCAATTTTTCGCTCCCACCAGTCCTTGATCTCCTGCTCTGGTATCATATGTGAGCATATATTCCAGTTATGTACTACCGGCAACGGAACCACTGTTGTAATCCTACAGATCACATAAGGTTACCAATAATACATACAAAAATATACACAGATGCAAGAGACAAGAACTGATATCATGAACAGATTATATTATTCTCAATAGATCATACAAAGCCAAGAACTGAACTATGTTCTTGTGTGGCTCAACAGCCTAATATACATGTTACAAACAGTTACAATCATAACTACCTGTCGGTTCACCGAACCGACACGACTATTAGTTAACAAACTAACTACTGTGTTTACTCAGCCGACCGACGTAGTCGGTCTCTCGACTTAGTCGGTTGATCGACTAAGTCGGTCTTCGTTCAAGTCGACTTATGTCGACTTGATCCTTCTACAAGAGACAGAACCTATGATGCCATATGCGGCATGGGATGCCCAAAGTGCATCCCGATAGGAGGTACCTACACATGGAGCATCTAGAATGATGGCGTAAAGGTATCCAGACTATGCATAGATTAGAGCAGACTACTGGGATTTCAAGATGGCCTCCTCTTCAGATTGGGGATGCTCGGATGCGACGTCCTTTTCTGTAGGTGGGAGCAAGGTTTTAAGGAACCAATCCAGGAAGATCTTGTCATCAAGTTGGATCTTACAAAAAATATGGCATCACCACCACTCATGGATGTGGTCAGTTATGTGGGTCGTAGTATTCTGGTGGCAATATAACAAGATCTCCACCCCTTCATCATATCTGACAGGGAGTTGTAAATATTGCAGGAACATGAAAACTAGGGAGTTGAAATATGGCTACCTAGCTTGTGGTAGCTCAATGTACCACTTGGCTGTAGCACTTGTGAGGGTGCATTGGAATAGTTTTAGCTTGATCGAATCATCTACAATGCTATTTGATGAGCACCATAAACGAAATGTCATGATATGATTTTAGGGGCACTCCCGTGCCTTCCCTTCAAAATTGGGAATGTCTGAGGGAAGTTTGGTTGGCATTGGAGGCCAAAATGTTTGATGGCAGATAGGGTCATTTTTTAACTGAGGAAATTCAGGCAAGCTGAAATGTGCCATGAAAGGAAGGTTTGACTCCAGTTTGATGTGAGATGGCCAGCCATGGTGGTGGAGTTTGTAGGTATATGATGCACCTGCATAACTCGTGGTGCTTGTGGCACCATTGTGGATGGGATAGTACCCCCAAGTGTGGTAGGAGGGGTAGTGTAGGTGGAAGGGCCACTGACCCCATGTATGATAGGAGTGGCAGTGTAGGTGGAAGGGCCACTGCCCCCATGTGTTGCAGGTGGGATAGCTTGGATGGTTGATATGGGTGGTGGTAGCTGGCTTATGACGGTTTGCATAACTGTGTTGGGGCCACCTGCAAGGTTGTTGGTGATAGTTTGTGGTGTGGACATGGGTCCACTGGCAATTTTTATGCCAAAAAATGGATCCAGGTTTGCACCAGCCATGGGGCTTGATGGTGCAGTGTGCAGATCTTGTTTAGATTGATATGGGTCTGAATCTGAATCAAAGGCTATGTGACCTTCTAGTGGTGTGGAAGGTCGTCAAGAATGGTCTTGACGATGTCAGTTTAATGACCTGAATTGTGGTGGTTTGCCTCTTAGGCATGAGGATGAGCGTGAGGGATCAATCATGTCAACTTTGTATGTCAAAATTGTGGTAATGATTTTTTGGACCTCGGTTTCAATGGCTTCCTATTGGCTATAGGTGGTCACTCAGCACCAAGAATGCCAGAAGATAGCACTTGGCTTTTTCCTCACAGGAGTGCTACTCATGAATCAGTGGGGGGCATTGCCCATTTCACTTGGAAATTCCTCTTAGCGGCCAACTAATTTGGGGTTCTCGTGCTAGTACTCACAATGCGTTTCTGGGCTGAGCCCAAGTACTTCCCATGGTTAAGGTAGTTAGGTACTTATGTCCTCAAAGACTGCAGATGTTTAAGTTAGTGTAAATTGTAAATTTTACTGGCTCACTCAGTGTCATGAACTGATTTGGGTTAATTTATATGGTATGGTGTGTATGTATTTTTTCTTTATGTTATATCTCATGGATTCATAAATGGTTTATGAATATTTTTTAGAGTTCATAACTTTGTGAATGAAAGCACTAAAGAGTAATCAGAAATTTTTAGACATGTACCATTTGTAATCCTGAACTATGATAGCCTGACTAAGTGACTACCTTACACCTATATTTCTCTTGAACCAAGAGAGGGTGTTGGGCTCTCAACATAATGGTACTAATCCCATCCGTAGATCCATGGGTCACCCTACAGATGCAAGGTTGGTCAATAGGAAGGACACTGAGCACCATGAGAATCCCTCCTTCTCTACCCCCTCTACCTTCCAAGTCACCCATTTTTAGTAGCTTTGAAAAATATTAAGTTAAGTTCCTATTTCTATACGAGCTTCACTCGTTGTCTTATCCCAAATACCCCGAAGGGTGATGACTAGGTAGAGGAGGAAGGGTTAGGAAAGATGTTGTTTTTAAGTAAATTTTAATCAAGATATGTTCATTAACCCATTAAGCATTGATTTACAGTTTGATTTACACTTTGATTTAATCAAGATTTGTTCTGTAAATGAAATGAACATAACATAAATATAAACAATTTTGATGGACAGAGGCAGTTGATCTGCAATGAAAGTCTCAATAGAAGCAAATAGTGAAGCCCAAAAATGGGTCGCGCACCTATAAAGGACCTGTTTTTGTGAAATGGATTGTGATCAAACCATGAGGAAATACCTCAAACAGTTGAAACCCCACCTCGTAAACGAGCCCTTTTATCCCAAATCATAGGCATATTCACAAATTGATCAAATATTTGGGCATAAAATGAGCCCAAACACAGGTGAACTTTCAAAAATTCGGTTTGGTCATTTTTGCACAGTTGAGTGATTTGCAAATCACAACAGTAACTGGTATTGTGGCCAAGACAATAACAAAAATGAAATACAAATATAAATAAACCTAAATAAGCAAAGTATATTAAACAAAACCCAGGGATCCAATGGGATCGACCTAGTATGGTTGCCAGTTCTGTAGCATGGATTTCTCCCTTGCTACAGGGCAGGAATGGCTACCTTCTGTCTATAGGACAGAAGGGTAGGTTCTTGGTGGTGGATGCAGGAAAAATAAATAGAACATAAATACAAAACAGAAATCAAAGAAAAATAGAACCAGTAAAGAAAGAACCCCTTTGTAGACAATGTTAGGGTTTAAACTCCAAGGCCTTGCATACAATTGTTAGAACCAAAATACCTACAAAAACATGTGAAGCAACAAACCTGCAAACAAAGATAAGTTAGAAAAAACTAAAACAAACAAAATGAAATAGACAATATACCTTCTTTTGGTGGAAATGGGCCCTTCTCTCTCCCTCTCTCTCTCTCTAAATTCATATCCCGCATTCAATATCTATCTAAACATGTGACCTCCAATTTATCTCTCTCTCTCTCTCTGTCAATCAATATAAACCCCTAACCATTATCTTTAAATATCTCTATAAACCCTTCAACCTACTCTCTTTATTTCTATATATCTCACTCTCTCTCTCTCTAAACAACTAATGTGTAATCTCTATTACTAAAATATTAAGCTCCAATCTCTCCCTCTCTCTCAAAAACCACATTCCCTCACCTCTCTCTTTCTCTAAATACTTCCCTCAATCTATTTATCTATCTAGAACCTAACCCACATTCTTTCTCTAAACACCTAAACCCTAATCTCTTTCTGTCTCTAAACCCATAACACCTAATCTATGTATCTCTCTAAAAACCTAATCTATGTCTCTCTAAACTACTCACCCCTATCTCTCTCCCTCCTCTCTCTCTAAAACCCTAACTCATTATATCTTTCTTTCTCTCTACCTAAACCCCTAAATCACAATCTTTTTTTCTCTCTCTCTATAAACCTCTAACCCCCAATCTCTCTCTCTCTTTCTCTCTCACTCTATCTATCTATCTATTTATCTATCTTAACCCTTAACCCAAACTATCTCTATCTAAACCGTTAACATACAATCTCTAGATCTCTCTCTCTCTAAATACCTAACTCAGAATCTTTCTCTCTCTAAACGCCTAACTCATAATGTCTCTCTCAAAAATCATAACCCATAATCTATCTCTTTAAACCCCTAACTTGCAATCCCTCTATCTCTATCTCAAAATATCTATCTAAGCCTTTAACCCATAATCTATATCCCTCTCAAAAATCCTAACTAATGATATCTCTCTCTAAACCTCTAACCCCTAATCTCTCTCTCTCTCTCTAAACCCCTGTTCCCCAATATCTCTCATTATCTAAACCCCTAACCCCCAATCTCTCTCTAACTTTCCATGTCTTTAAACACCTAACCAAATCTCTCTCTCTCTCTCTCTCTCTCTCAAACCCTATCACCCATTCACTCCCTCTCTCTAAACACCTAACCCCCAATCTCTCTCTCTCTCTCTCTCTTAATATAAACCTTTAACTATAAATCTCTCTCTCTCTCAACCCATAGACCTACTCTCTTCATTTATATTTATCTCTCACTCTAAACACCTAATATGTAATCTCTCTCTTTCTAAACCATTATGCTCCAATCTCTCCCTCTCTCTGTAAAACCCATTCCCTAATCCGTCACTTTATCTAAATACTCAACCCACAATCTATCTATATATCTAAAACCCCATCCCCCATTCTCCCTCTAAACACCTAACCCGCAATATATTTCTCTGTCTCTAAATGCCTAACCTCCAATCTCCCTCTAAATGCCTAACCCCCAATCTCTCTATCCCTATCTCTCTCAAAAACCCTAACCCCCAATCTCTCTATCCATCTCTCTCTCTAAAATCCTAACCCCCAGTATCTCTCTCTAAGAACCTAACCTCTAGTCTCTCTCCCTCCTCTCTCTCTCTAAACCCCTAACCCACTCGCTCTCTCTTTATCTCTCTCCAAATGCCTAACCCCCAACCTCTCTTTCTCTCTCTTTAAATCCTTAACCCCCAATCTCTATTTCTCTCTTTCTCTAAACCCCTAAACCCTATTCTCTATCCCTTTTTCTCTCTCTGTAAACCCCTAACCCCTTATATATCTATCTCTACATCCATAACTTTGATACATCTCTCTTTAAACCCCTAGTGCCAATTATCTATTTCTATTTCTCTCTCTAAACCCCTAATTCTGATTATGTATTTATATTTCTCTCTCTAAACCCCTAATTCCCATTATGTATTTCTATTTCTCTCTCTAAACCCCTAATCCCCAATTTCTCTCTCTCTAAACCATTAGCACCCAATGTCCTTCCCTCTCTCTCTGTCTCTAAAACCATAACCTACAATCTCCCTCTCTTTCTCTCTCTAAACCCCTAACCTCCAATCTTTGTGTCTCTATAAACCTTTAAACCCCAATCTCTCTCTCTCTCTCTCTCTCTACCTATATATATATATATATATATATATATATATAACCCTAACACTTATTTTTTTGTCTATATATCTAAATCTCTATGCCTTCAACCCAAATATATATCTCTCTCAACCACTAACCTCCAATCTCTCTCTCTCTCTCTCTAAGCCCTTAACCCCCAATCTTCATCTCTCTCTCTCTAAAATCCTAGTGCTCCATCTCTCTCTATCACTTTATCTAAACCCCTAACCCTCCACCTATATGTATGTATCTCTGAACACCTAGCCTCCATTCTCTCTCTCTCTTTATTTAAACCCCCAACCCTAATCCTAACTATTTTTACTTCACTCTCTATAAACCCCTAAGCCTCAATCAATCTCTCTGTTTCCAAACTCTTAACCTCTTTCTCTAAATCATTAAACCCCAATCTCTCTCCAAATCCCTAAACCACAATATTTCTGTATATATAAACATCTAATATTGAATATATCTCTCACTTCTGCAACCCCTAACCACCAATATTACTCTCTCTCTCTCTAAATCTCTAACCCTGAATCTCTCTCTTTCTCTTTATAAAACCCTAACCTATAATCTTCATCTCTCTCTCTCTCTCTTAACCCCTAACCACCTATATCTTTATTTCTCTCTCTCTAAACCTGTAACCCCCAATCATTCTCTCTCTCTCTTTAAACACCTAACCTCCAACCTATTCATTTTAGTTATCTCTCCCTATAAGCCCCAAATCATAATCCTTGTTTCTCTCTATATGTCTCCAAAACACTAATCCTAAATACATCTCTCTCTCTCTCTCTAAACTTGTATTCCCATATCTGTCTCTTTCTATAAACCCATAAAACCCAATCCTTCGCTCTCTCTCTCAACCCCTAAACCCAATATCACATTTGTATCTCTAAACCCCTAACATATTTTCTCTCTCCCCCTGTATAAATCCCTAACCCCAACCTCTGTCTNTCTCTCTCTCTCCCTCTCTCTAAACCATTATATACCATTGTATATATATATATATATATATATATATATATATATATATCACTCTCTCGCTCTCTCACACACACACAAAACCCCTAACCCCAATATCCCCTCTCTCTCACTCGCTCCTAACTGCTAACCCAAAACTCCTCTCTCTTTCTGTCTCTCTGATCTCTCACTCTCTCTCTCTCTCTCTAATCCTGCACCCAATGTCCTTGCCTCTCTCTCTCCTTCTCTCTTTGTCTCTCTAAACCCCTAACCTCCAATATTTTTTTCTCTCTAACCCCCAATCTCTCTCTCTCTTCAAAGCCCTAACCTCAAACTTGTCTCCATCTCTCTCTCTCTCTCTCTCTCTCTCTCTCTCTCTACTTATGTATTTATTTATATATGTATCTATCTAGAACCCTAATGCTGAATCTATGTCAATATATCTAAACCTCTATGCCTTAAACCAAAATATATATCTCTCTCAACCATTAACATCCAGTGTTTGTCCCTCTCTAAACCCTTAACCCCCAATATCTCACTCTCTAAACCCCTAGTGCCTCAACTCTCTCTCTCTCTCTCTCCCTCTCTCTCTCTCTCTAAGCCCCTAACCCTTAACCTCTATATATTTATCTCTAAACACCTAACCTCCATTATCTTTCTCTTTATAAACCCCTAACCTCGATTCTCTCTATTTCTATTTCTCTATCTATTAACCGCTAAACCTGAATCTCTCCCTCAATCTCTAAAATATTAACTTATTTCTCTAAACCTCTAAGCTTTCTTCTCTCTCTCTAAGTGCCGAAACAACAATCTCTCTCTCTATATATAAAAATGTAGTCTTGAATCTGTCTCTCCCTTTTTGAAACCTCAACAATCACTATTACTCTATCTCTCTCCTAATATCTAACCCTAAATCTCTCTCTCTCTCTCTCTCTCTCTCTCTCTCAACTCCTAACCACTAGTTTCTCTCTGTTTATGTCTCTTTCTCTAAACCCCTTGTAGCAAGGATTCCTCCTTTCTACAGGGGAAAGAATGGCTCCCTTCTATCGGTAGGTTCCTACGTGTGAAAATGTAGAAAGAAAAATAGAACAGATGTAAAGCAAAGAACAAGAAAGAATGGTTGTGAGCCGCTCTGCAAACAAGGTTAGGGATTCACCTTGGCTACCTGCAAACAACTACTAAACTGAAATAAACATGCAAAACATGTTAGAGATCAAACCTGCAAACAAATAATGGTAAGAAAACAACTAAACTAACAAAGCAAACACATAAACAAGACTATGTTATACCTCTCCTTTGGTGAAATGGGCCACCATGCCCTAGCTGGAAGGAAGCACCTCTCTACCTCATTCAGCAATGGAGGAGCTATGGCTCAATGGGAAAGATGAGTGGAAGAGAGGGGGGATGTGGGTTGATTGAGAGGCAAAGATGTCTCAAGGCATCCATGGGTAGCATAACAATATGCAAGAGAGGAGTTGTTTGAGAGTGACCCCCCACCCTCCTTTTATAGCTTTTTATGGGGGTTTTAGGGTTTTAAGCCCTTGGTCTGGGATTTAGCCCCTTTTTTGGAATTTTATCTCCTTCCACCCTAACTTTAGCTCCTTTTAGGGTTTTAGCCCCTTTTTGGGGGATTTTAGCCCCTAGGAGAGTATTTTAGTCTCCTTTTTAGGGTTTTTAAGCCCTTTTCTTCATTCTTAAGCCTTTGTGAGGGTGTGGGGGTCTAATGGAGTGACACAAGGGTCATGAAAGGGTGTCCTTGGGTGGTGTAGGCCATATAGAGCTGAGTGAGGGAATTTTTTGGGTTAATAGGGATTGATATAGATAGATATATAGATAGAGTAAGTGTGTTAAGAACCTGTGTCAACCCCCCTCTTTATTTTGTTGGTATATTTTGTTGGACGCATATGCTTTGTAAGTTGTCCCATTAGTATGATGTATCATCCCACATTCATGGGGAGTAAGTAATAGTTGTTAATTCATCTAGTTAATAGGTTGCATTATCCCACATTCATGTGGAGTAATAGTTGTTTAGATTAGACTTAGTATATAAGTATGTGTCGAAGCTAATGAAAGGACCGGATAGCTATTTTGTATTGAGCTTGCTCAAAGGAGGTTGCCCCCTCGAAGTGGCCCGTGATCAATAAAACATCTTTTGTGCTCCAATATTTTTGCATTCTCATTGTTTATTGCAGGAGGTTCTTCACATTTGGTATCAGAGCACTTTCTTGGGCTCATTGGGTGGAATTTCGGGAATTTTTTTTTTCCTGGCGCTATGAGCATTACAGTTGTTCTTCTTCTTGCAGCAATATTATTCATCTAGATTAGGGATTACACCCTATCTGCTTAACTGTGAGAAGTACTTGGGCATAGAATTAAAACTCATTATGAGGAGTACCACAGGGACCCCAAAGTAGCTGGCCATTGAGAGGACCTGCCAAGCAAAAAGGGAAACGACCCCACCAGATCGACTAGATTCCCATTCGTGAGGAAAACCAAAGAGTTGTCATTTTTGGCCAAGTGGTTAGCAGTTTTAACTGTGCCGTGAAGTGAGGGGTACAACCACAATACTGAAGCCTGGCATAGCCTTGGTGGCTGAATGACTACCTTTGAACCAATAGGAAGCCAAATATACCTGGGGTCCATTTACAGTTGATAACATGCAGAATTTCAGCTTTGTCACAGATCATAACATGCAGAATTTTAGAATTGTCACAGATCAATTACTCAATTTCCTGTTGATAACACATAGCTGATAGCACCGCCACATACCATAGATTAGTTTTTCATCCATATCTTCCTTGATTTAGCTTCGTTTCTCTTGAAATTTCTTTGTCATGCCCGTAATACCATTCTGCTTATTCCTTCATTGAGGACCCTATTCTCAATTTCACTTCCTTAAGGCTGAAATTCCATATTTGTCAATTTTTAAAGTTTGTCATAAATTCTCTTATTCTCACCCAATCGCCTTCAAATTTTTCCACAGTCTTCGTTTTCTAATTTTGCTTCCTGGTCCCTCTCTGACAAATTTTCCAATTCCTTCATCCCACCTATGAAATTCACATATTTTGCTTCTTGTCCCTAAAAAAGTGTCCAAAACCCCATAAAACCCCAAGTAACCCCCCAAATTTTTCCCAAATCAAAAATCTTCTTTTCTAAAACCCTCTCCATTTTTTCTTTTCTATCCATTACCTGGAAAAAAAAACCCTTCTTATGGTTGTTATCTGCACCGTAGCAAATAAAAAAATGGAAGAAGAACTTGCTGCCATCAAGTCCAAACCTGAGGATCTAGATCAAAAATTTCTCGGCCTCAATCATCAGCATTCACCCATGGAAAATCACCTCCAGCCTCAGTATTCTACAGACACTCAGTACTCATTGTTTAGCCATTATCACGGGCTGAAACTGGATTTTTCTTGCTTCAATGGTGATGATCCAACTGGATGGCTTTATAGGGCAGAACAATATTTCAGCCTGCATAACACTTTTGATTTCAGTAAAGTCTCCCTTGCATCCTTTCATTTGGAACATGAAGCACTTCAATGGTTCCGTTTGTACATCAAGGCTCATTCTGAGCCAAACTGGACAGAATTTTCCCAACTCTTCTTGCAGCGATTTGGTCCTAGTGCTTTTCATGACTTCACAGGAGCACTCACCAAACTTCACCGAACTGGCACTGTGTGGGAGTATCAAACAAAATTTGAGAAACTCACCAATCACACCGAGGGATTTCCTAATGCATTCTACCTTAGTTGTTTTATCAGTGGTCTGAAGGATGCAATATGCTCTCAGGTTAAAATGTTATGCCCCCGCACAATGATGGAAGCTCTCGGGTTGTCTAAGCTAGCAGTGGACAAGATCCAAGCTCAACAACACTCGAAATCCACTCTTGTTCCATTCATACCTATGGTTCCTCAAAGAACCCAAAATCTGTCTGCTCCTAGAACCACCCCTATCAAGCATTTGTCTGAAGCAGAGATGTAAGAACGTTGGTAAAAAGAGCTTTGTTATAATTGTGACGAGAAATTCACCCGTGGACATAGATGTGTTGAGCAAAATATCTATCTCTTGGATGTGGATTCTCCTTCAGCACTTGAAATTTTTTATGATGCTCAGGATCCCATAGATGATGATGGTGACATTCAACAACTTCTTTCTCCAGAGGACCAACCAGAGATATCTCTCCATGCATTAGCCGGAGTCACCACTCCACAAACTATGCGAGTCAGAGGGTTCTTCAAAAAACTCCCTCTTACAATACTCATTGATTCTGGTAGCACTCACAACTTCATTGACCCGAGGATCACACACTTGGACCCATTTTATGGGATTTCGCTGAACTTTGGATGTAGTTTTCACTCAATGGTACCAAACACACATTGCGAGGATTACAACCAGGGTCTCTCAGCATCATCAGTTCACATCGCATGGAAAATATTCTTAAGAAAAGTTCACATGGTGTCATCGCTTAGCTCCATTTCATTCAGATGCAACCTTTAGCAGTCTCAACTACTCCTGTGGATATCCAACAAATTTTGGATCAGTATGCATGTGTGTTTGCTGAGCCAGTGGGATTTCAACCTTCTCGACCCAAGGACCATCGTATTATGCTCCTTCCTGGCAGTATCCATCCCAACATCAGGCCCTATCACTACCCATTTCACCACAAGACAGAAATTGAGATGCTTGTTCTCAACTTACTAAAGCAAGGTGTTATTCGCCCTAGCACTAGTTCCTTCTCTTCACTAGTCCTTCTAGTCCAGAAAAAAGATGGGTCATGGTGCCTTTGCATCGAATTTCGAGCACTTAATCACATCACAATCAAGGACAAGTTTCCCATTCCTATTGTTGATGAGCTTCTGGATGAGCTCCATGGTGCTCATTTTTTCTCCAAGTTGGATCTTCATTCTGGGTATCACCAAATTCGAGTCCATGTGGATGATATCCCTAAAATAGCTTTCCACACACATGATGGCCATTGTGAATTTTCTGTCATGCCATTTGTCCTCACAAATGCCCCTTCCACGTTCCAGGCCTTGATGAATAAAACATTTCGTCCCTACTTGCGGAACTTCATTCTGGTCTTCTTTGATGATATCCTCATCTATAGTAAAACCTGAGCTGAGCATCTCCAACATCTAGATCTTGTACTGCAACTTTTATGTCATCATCATCTCTGTGCCAAACAATCTAAATGTGTTTTGGGTAGAAGGAATTTGAGCATCTCAAGCATATTGTTTCAGCAAAAGGGGTTCATGTCAATCCTTCCAAAATCGATGCCATGAAAAATTGGCCACCACCTCAGACCTTGAAGAGCCTTCGTGGATTTTTGGGACTTATTGGCTACTACCGCAAGTTTGTTAAGGATTATGGAAATATTGCAGCTCCATTAATAGCTCTACTGAAAAATGATGCTTTTGCGTGGACACCTTCTACTGAGTGTGCATTTGAGAAACTGGAACAAGCTATGTGTACCACACCTATTCTAGCTATGCCTGATTTTTCTAAGCCCTTCACTATTGAGATAGATGCTTACGACAATGGAATTGGTGCTATCCTTCTCAAAGACAAACATCCCATTGCATTCACCATCAAATCCCTATATGGTAATAATTAAGCCACCTCTACATATGAGAAGGAAATGATGGCTATTTTGCATGCCATACAAAAGTGGCATCCATATCTCTTAGGGAATCATTTCTACATCAAGACTGATCACCAAAGTCTGAAATATTTCTTGGAACAACACCTCTCATCCCCAAAAAAATAAAAATGGGTTAGCAAACTCATGGGTTATGAATACAAGATCACTTACAAGAAGGGTAAGGACATTCTTGTGGTGGATGCTCTTTCTCGCACATTTGATGACCATGCTTCTCTTTCATCTATTTCTATGCCTCTTCCAAATTGGTTACAATCTATTCAGCAAGGCTATGTCAATGATTCTTCCTTATCTCAAATCATCCAACAGTTGGCCAGTAATCCTTCTCTTGTACCGCATTACTCTTGGGATGGTTCTTCTTTGAGATACAAGGGTTGCTTGGTGCTTCCCCAGGGCATAGATATTCACCAGGCTGTCTTCTATGAACTCCATGCTTCTCCAGCGGTAGGGCACTTTGGGTTCCTCAAAACGTATGAGCGAGCACGACGTCACATCTTTTGGAAGGGAATGAAATAGGAAATTCAATACATGGTTGCTGAATGTGATACCTACCAGCGCCACAAGGGTGAAACTACACTCCTCCCTGGATTTCTTAAACCCTTGCCCATCCCTACAAGGATTTGGACAGATATTTCGATGGATTTCATCAACGGGCTCCCTAAATTTTGCGGGAAGACCGTAATCTTGGCTGTGGTTGATAGAATCTCCAAATACAGTCATTTTTGTGCTCTCAGCCATCCATATACTGCCTCCTCAGTCACAAAAATTTTCATGGACCAGATATTCCGTCTTCATGGAATCCCTTCTTCCATTGTCTCAAACTGTGATACAACTTTCACAAGTCATTTTTGGACTGAAATCTTTTGCCTCACTGGAACCAAACTAAAAATGAGTTTAGGATATCACCCACAAACAGATGGTTAAGGGTTTGGAGAGAGAGAAAGAGAGAGATAGTGGGTTAGGTGTTTAGAGAGAGATGAGGGAGAGAGACTAGAGCTTAGGTGCTTAGAGAGAGAGAGGGATAGATAGATTGGGAGTTAGGGTTTTAGAGAGAGAGAGGGATAAAGAGATTGGGGGCTAGGGTTTTAGAGAGAGAGAGAGAGGGATAGAGAGATTGTGGGTTAGGGTTTTAGAGATTGAGAGTGATACAAATATTGGGGGTTAGATTTTTAGAGAAAGAGAGAGAGAGGGATATAGATCTTGGGGGTTAGAGTTTTAGAGAGAGAGAGAGAGAGATATTGAGGTTAGGGGTTTCAAGAGAGAAAAATATTAAGGTTTTAGAGAGCGACATAGATTAGAGGTTATGGGTTTAGAGAGGGATAGATATTGGGCGTTAGGCATTTAGAGAGAGAGAAATATATTGGGGCTTAGGTGTTTAGAGGGAGAATGGTAGATAGGGTTTTAGATAGATAGATATATTGCGGGTTGAGTATTTGGAGAAAGTGAGAGAATAGGGAATGGGATTTTAGAGAGAAAGGGAGATATTTGAACTTAAGTGTTTAGAAAGGGAGAGA
>LPNX010886836.1:0-39972 GCA_001517045.1 Pseudotsuga menziesii | reverse complement strand
TGTATTGTAAAAGGTTGGCATTTTGGGCATTTTAGGCCATCCAGCTAGTTAGATCATCAGTAGTCTGTTAGCTTACTGTTATTTTGTATTGTAACAATCCCCAGGGATTGATAGAGAGAGAGAGAGAGAGAGTGAGAGTATATTGTAAGAAGGAAATATAGAGAATATATCTAGGAGAGAAGGGCTCCAGGCTGAGTGTGGAGTTACCCAGAAGATCTCTAGCTGCATATGCAGTGCAGCAGAACTGTGTACCTCTCTCAAGTTATAATATAGAAACACAGTTCTGTGGACGTAACTTCCATCCTGGAAGTGAACCACATAAAACCTGAGTGTTATGTGATTGATTCATGTGATTGTATTTAATTGTTCTATATGTCATTCATTACATGAACTTTGCTTACAGTAAATGTATGTATGTGTATGTTATTCAGTTCATAGCATAATAACAGGATAAATGCAAGTTGAAGTCTTTAAGCATTCTGTATAAGAGCCTGTCTGAGTTCCCCTTAAGACAGTTAAGAGTCACAGTATAAAACAGCTTTACGCATTGTGTTCGATGAGTTAACACCAGTTAGATAAGTACGCTGAGTCGCAGTGGTAGGATATCGCAGGGAGGCGATATCGCACTAGCAGAGGAGCTGCGGTGTGCGATACCGTGGGTTGAGAAGCAAGTGTATGACATAGTTAGGTGTTACCCCCGGCGCGGTGATGCGATAGGGGAGTGGAGTCATTGTGATAAAGAGTAAAACTGTGCATCATGTCGCAGAGGGGAAAGAGCGGTCTCGCGAGTTAAGAAGGGTTGCGAGACGCACATAGGATGCCATTCAGAACCTAGTCGAGACACTTGAGTCCTCGACCAACCCATTAGGATCACTTCGGGTGAGACTTCAGGCCGCTCCGCGGTCTTTTGCCGAAAGGGCCAGTGACCTAGGGGTGTTGTTGGTTCATTATAGTAAAACCGGGTCTGACCACACGACCAACAAATGGTTCTATTGCCGGTTTTGGACAAACTGAGCATAGATGTTTTGTTGGAATCCTACTAGAGACAAACTCAATGAGTGGGTTGTGTCTAACTAGAAAGAGTTTGCTGAATGAGATAACAAGAGTCCTAGACTGAGTACAGAGGACTGGTTAGAAAAACATATCGTTACAGACCTGCATGCGATATTTTTTGTGACCTTTGGAAACGAGCTTTACGACTGGTTATCAAAGTTGACTGATAAGAACATATTCAAGAAGAAAAGAAACATCATCTAGACACCGAAGCTGATTCAGACCGTGAAGAACCTTGATAATCCCATTATGAGGACAGTAGACTTCTGGCTTGCGAGTGTGCTAGAAGGCTTCGTCACAGAGTTTGGAGTTGACCAGAGAAAAAGCTTCAGCGAGGCTGAGCGGTACTTCTTCAAAGGATATCGCGGTAAGTACCTAAAATATCTAAACTTGTCCATTAAGATGCTATTATATGAAAAAGGAAGAATGGATCTAGTTTCAGATGAATAAGTAAAGATAGTAATGTCACAAGAGTTTGAAAGTGATTTTGATGACATTGGACGTACACGTAGTGGAAAGAAATACAAAGTAGATTTCAGATCTCCCATATTTGAAGACAGTTCAGATAGTACTAGACAACAGAGTCATAACTATATAGACAGAACAGAAGGGGGTATCCCTTACCACCCTTATACCCCACAGAAACAGATTGGGACTCATAGCAATCCCATAGGAACTCCATCTAGTAGTTCCCAGACAGTACATACTACCACTACATCACCTCCACCTACATTGTCAAGTGGTAATAACACATCAAATCAACATCTACAATGTAGAAATAGAATGGGGGATGATATGAAGCTACCTATCTTTAGGGGTACAGGGGCAGAGGACCCAAAGCAGTATTGGTTTCTATGTGAAGCCATGTGGACCATTAAAGCAATCAATGATGATAATAGTAAACTTGTATAGTTCGTCACCACATTGAGAGAACGAGCCTTAACATGGTATATGAAGTATACCTTAGCGATTACCATAGCAGTACCCAGAACACTTGTCCAGGTCAGGACTGCCATGATTAAAGAGTTTAAGAAACCTAAGTTTGAGTCATAGTGCATTACAGAGCTTAAAGACATTAAACAGTTACCTATAGAGTCAGTGTGGGACTTTGATCAGAAATTTAAATCCCTTATAGAGCAAGTCATCTTTGAGTTTGCGCCAGAGCAGCATAAGGAATGGTTTATTTTAGCACTGCTCCCTCACATCAGACTACCATTAATGCAGCAGAAACTCTAGACACAGGACGACGAGTTGGAGATGGCGATGAAACTAGAGGCTTCACCTCTAGCTGAAACTAGCACGGGTATGACAAATCTACAAAACCAGTTGGCTAATCTCACAATACAGATGCATGAACTCAAGAAAGGGAAAGAGGTTACGCAAGACATTTGGTGCGTAAAGTGTAAAGCACAAGGCCATTCTAAAGATAACTATCCAGTCTTTGTAGAATATCTAGCAATCGGGGCTCCTAACCCCTTACCACAGACCCATGGGCCATGCTATGAAATATGCAAAACAAGAGGATATCTACCTCACCAGTGCCCTCTACTTCAGAAGTACGTGTAGACCCCTGAGAAATTATACTATGTATGTTGCAAGTCAGTAGGCCATGATGAACATGATTGCTGAGCCTATGATCTCATGGTCGGAGCAAAGCAAGACCTGTACAGAGTCCAATCAGAAACATAGGGTCAAGCAGCAGGACCACAGCATGATCCGGCTTATGGTGGCCGAGGAGGAGGATTCAGAGGACGAGGAGGATTCAAAGGCTTTAGCCGTGGAGAAGGCTTTGGCTGTGGTCGCGGACTAGTCACTTGTTACAACTGTGGAGTTGTAGGACATTATTCTAGGGACTGTCAAATCCCTACAACCACATGTAACTATTGCAAATCTTACGATCACACTATAGAAGACTGTCCTACCTTGATAGCTAAGATCATAGAACCTAAGCCAGCAGTACACTAGAACATCCTATTTATTGCTGCTGAGTAGGACGAACCAGAACTAAGAGTCAACATTGTGACTCGCAGTGGTGCTTCCACCAATGAGACATCACAGGTTACTAAAAAGACCATAGGTCAGGAGTGGGTGCGTAAAGCTCCTAAGAAAGCAACACCACTTGACCTACAGAAGAACAAATAGACATTTCAGGAAGCTAAGACTTTCTTTGATGACCCTATGCAATCAGGATCATAGGTACTACCGTCTAGGGGCATACCGCAGCAAGCACCTTGTGGCGTTAGCCCTGATCAGACATTGTAGGCTACCACATCGGGTGCTTGCAATGAAGACAAGTCGATAGGAAGCGTACAATCCTTCCTGCACAGTTGTTTAAAACTCGTGAGAAATGAGCAAGCTATTGGAGAAATTCAGCACATAATAGATCAGTGTCAGCCATCTTCTTCCGTGAGCAGTGCAGATTGTGATATTCATAGTATTAGGGGACATACAAGAACAGGAAGAGATATGCGACTCACAGCACAGGTTGGAGAATTTGAAATGGATGAGGTCATCCTAGATCTAGGATCAGAAGTAAATGTTCTAACTAAGCAGACATGGGAACAGATGGGTAGCCCTAAGCTAGTCAGATCGCCTATCCACCTCATATTAGCTAATCAACAGAGGGTATCACCCCTGGGTCGATTGTCACAGGTGCCAGTTGACATTGATGGAGTTCCCAGCTCTGCGGACTTTGAAGTTATAGAAATTATGGGCGATAGTAAACCATATCCAGCACTGTTAGGAATGGATTGGGCGATCTGTAAAATGGACGTTATCGACTTAAAGAGAAGACAAATGACCTTTGAGGACATGCAGATCTGGGTCATCGGACCGTTAGATCCTCTTCAGGGTCCTAGATACATTGAACCTATCCGAGCAGAGGAAGAGGCACATAACATGGACAGTCTCTATCAAATGACTGCGAACCAGAGCGACTACATCAATCCAACCATAGAAGGGAACATTGGTTGGTGATGCAATAGTTCATGCACATCGGATTCGGATGTTGGTCTAGAGAACTAGCAGAAAAGACTTTACGAAGTCTCAGTGCGTAGATGTGCGTACATGACTAAGTCACTGCGATGGATTGGCACAGAGATCAACAAGATTCCATCATTTCATGGTATAACAGACATGTAGGACTTTCTCATGCAGTTTGAACAACAAATCCCTCACGAGCAGAGGATTACAGCTATGGACCTTACAGTACAAGCTACACCTGCAAGATGGTGGTATGCACATAAAGAGAATATCGCATCATGGGATGATATTAAGAGATTGATGGCGATTAGATTCTCTGCCGATAGAGAGCATACCCAGCAGAGATACATAGGAGAAAGTGACCACAGGACACACATTCAGACATGTGAACAGAATTGGTCGAACATTCCCAAGGATGAATGGGTTCACCGATTCATTCACACTTTAGACCCAGTTCCACAGAAATGGTACACAGAGACTGAATTATGCAAGGGAATGATTACATGGCCACTTCTAATAGACAGCTTTCTACTCACCTTCACTTTTGAATATGAGTATCCAAATGTTGATCAGGCCCTAGATGTAATAAAGGTTAAGATATTTGAGGATTGTACACTATCAGTACAGACTCAACCTCAATGGGCCATTCAGTTAGAAGATGCGCTTGAGTGCTACAATTTTGCAACAGAACCAGAGGAGGAGGATGAGGATCCTCACAACATCAACATTCCGGAGTCAGAAGGGACTCGTGATGTTGATGGACCAAAGCTACAGACTCCAGAAATCACAGAGCTGCTCAAGATTAAAAAGATCAATATTGGCACAGACACAGAACCAAAGTTTGCCTCTATTGGAGACTACTAGACCGATGAAACAGTTGGAAAGATTGCAGACTTGTTACATGACTATCAGGACCTATTTCCCACCAAGTTCACAGAAATGAAGGGAATAGTCAGAGACCTTGGAGTAATGAGGATACCATTGAAAGAGGATGCTAGACCAGTCAAACAGCGTCCATATAGATTGAATCTGCGATACAAATAAAATGTTAAGGATGAGATCGAGAAGATGCTAGCAGCAAGAATCATTGAGCCCGTAGAAGAGAGTGAATGGGTTAGTCCCATGGTTGTGCAAGAGAAGAAAACCAAAGGAAACATCAGGATCTGTGTCGACCTACATAAACTCAATGATGCATTGCTTCATGATCCATTTCGACACCTTTCACTGATGAAGTATTAGACAATGTGGGAGGACAAGAGGTCTACTCCTTCACTGATGGATTTTCAGGCTATCACCAGATCAGGATCCACCCAGAAGATCGCCATAAGACCATGTTTGCAACAGAATGGGGCTCATTCCGGTATATGGTAATTCCCTTTGGTCTTAAGAATGCACCAGCTATCTTTTCTAGAGTAGTAGTTGCTGTATTTAAGGAATACATCCATAAATTCCTAGAAGTTTATTTTGATGATTGGACTGTATTTGGATTAATTGACAAGCACATAGGAGATTTAAGACTAATGTTAGAGAAATGTAGGCAGTACCAGATTTCTCTGAACTTGAAAAAATGTATATTCTATGCGCCATTTGGTATTTTGTTGGGCCACATTGTTTGCAGGAAAGGCTTGATGGTAGATCCCACAAAGATTTCCATCATTGTAAATCTTCCAGCACCCAACTCAGTCAAACAATTGAGAACAATACTTGGTCATACCGGGTACTACAGAAAATTCATCAAGGGATACGCAAAGATCACAGCACCAATGGAAAAACTGTTAAAGAAAGATGTAAAATTCCTATGGAATGAGGAATACCAACAGAGTCTAAACACACTTAAAGAGAAGATGGTCACAGCACCCCTCTTAGTATTCCCAGACAGGACCAAACCGTTTCATGTACATGTGGATGCATCTGGCATCACACTAGGGGTTGTTTTAACGCAACCAGGAGAAGGAGGTATCGATCATTCTATCGCATACTCCAGCAGAAAAGAACTACACCACGATAGAAAGAGAAGGATTAGCTATGGTGTACGCGCTACAGAAGTTCAGGCACTACTTGTTGGGTGTCTCGTTCAAGATGTTTACTGACCATTCCGCATTGAAGTATCTGGTCAATAAGCTAGTGTTAGGGGGAAGAATCTGCAGATGGTTACTCCTCTTTCAGGAGTATGATTTTGAAATCATTGTCAAACCAGGAAGAGTGAATGCTGGACCTGACCATATATCGTGAATAGACTCAGGAGAAGAGCCAAGTAATCTAGAGGACAATTTTCCAGATGCGCAATTGTTTTCTATTCAGATCGCAGATGAGTATTATGCTGATATCATTCACTTTCTAACTATAGGAAGGGCACCTGAGGAGTTTACCAAGCATAAAAAGAGGCAGTTGGTTGTTAAAGCAGTAGACTTCACCCTGATCGCAGGACAACTATACAAGTTAGGTCCAGATGAAGTCCTGCGCAGATGTGTGATGCCGCATGAAAAAGAGGCTATTATCAGAGAAGGACATTCAGGTACTGCAGGAGGTCATTTCGCAGGAAAGCCAACTATGTAGAAAATACTGACTGCAAGATTATGGTGGCCTACGTTACATAAATATGCTAAGTACTTTTGCAGATGCTGCGATATCTTCCAGAGGGTAGGAAAACCCTCGCGGAGAGATGAAATGCCGCTGTGACCACAGGTTATCTTGCGTGCATTTAACAAATGGGCTATAGATTTTGTGGGTCCTATCAACCCACTGGGAAAACGAACTGGTGTGAGATATATCATAACTGGAATAGAGTACCTCACCAGGTGGGAAGAGGCCAAAGCAGTAAGAAGTTGTGATGCTGCTACAGCCGTACAGTTCATTTTTGAAAACATCATCACTAGATTTGGATGCCCAGTAATTTTGTTGAGCGATCAAGGCACACACTTCTTGAATCGCACCATTGAGGCCTTGACGGAAGAATTCCAGACATAGCACTATAAGAGCACCCCCTACCACCCGCAAGCTAATGGTACGGTGGAGGCCTTTAACAAGATTTTAGAAAATTCTCTTACTAAGATATGCAATAGCCAAAGGAATGATTGGGACCTTAGAGTTAACACTGTATTATGGGCATATAGGACTACATGCAAGAAAATTATAGGACACACACCTTTCAGCTTGGTGTATGGACAGGAGGTTATTATGCCTATGGAGTATATCCTTCCCAGTTTAAGAATTGCTCAGATCATTGAAATGGCTGATACATACACAGTGCATGAGAGGCTAGCGCAGCTGCTTGACTTAGAAGAAGACAGATTCATCGTCGGATTCCATCAGAAAGTGTAGAAGGCACGAGAAAAAGCTTGGCATGACAGGCACGTTAAGAGTAAGACTCTTTAGATTGGAGACCTAGTACTCCTCTATGACAATAAATTTCTTAAGTTTCCAGGGAAGTTCAAGACACGTTGGTTGGGGCCATATCAGATACAGCAAGTCACAGAGGGAGGAGTCGTTCAGCTCAGCAAACTGAATGGGGAGCTTCTTCCCACGATGATCAATGGAAGTAGGCTTAAGCTTTATAGTGACATCCACTCCACCTCTCAGCCCTAATTCAGAGTCACGGATGGTGCAGATGTCCAGTGTAGTTGAAAGGAGGCATCGCACCGGGAATTAGTCTACACCGGCAGGTATTCTAAGTATAAGGAATCACATAAGGACGGTTCGTAAATAAAAATAAAAAAGACACGTGTAAGTTTGTTTTGAGCAAGTGATGTGGCGTTGCATCACAGCAGTGTGATGTTTCTCTGTGCCATGTACCTAGTGTTGCAACGAGATAGAGGGCTAGTCAAGTCATTGTCTGATAGGCAGTTAATGAGGAAATGACCGGTATACCTTACCGTATATTTGGCACGGCATAATAAATTTTTCCATATTTGGCAAATCTTCGACGAGACTGGTGCCTGCACACACACGTTTCAAGGAATATTGATCGGATTTTAGCATTTATTGAGGAACAGAATGATGGTTGTGGTCTTGTCCAAGAAATTAATACGACCGACGGGTTCAGTCTAGATGACCGTTGCATCCCGGATTACCTCCTTCAGTATAAAAGTAGAAATTATTCATTCGGGAGGGTTACTTTCGCAAAGAGCTGAGAAATATAGAGTGCAATGTTATGTTTCCCCTATCTAGAGATAATTTCAGTTACAGAGTGCTATGATTTTTAGAGTTCACAGCCATTGCCAATCCAAAGTATAACACTGAGTGGGTTCTGTCGAAGGACGAACCTCTAGAAGCGATTTTGGAAAGATTCGAGCGTGGAGGCCTTACAGCTTCTATGACCACGCCAAGTTCATCATAGACCAGACAGCGACCAGGGATGAGCAGGAAAACTCACATAAGAGAAGAATCCAGTCCGGAGCTGGACGAAGAAGTTCATAATGCAACAGACTACATCATACCATGAGTTGATGGTGCACCAGAGGTAAAAATTCCCAAGAGTGGTAAGTTTCCTGTTCCTATTCCGCAGATTGATTCTCAAGTAGGGAGGATGGAGATCTATTAGGATATGTTGCTATTTCTAAATTTGTAGATTATAACCTAGGAAATAGTAATATATACCCTCAATTCCAGCCAGATCAGTACCTTACGATTCAAAAGAACCCAAGGACAGGCGCAGATGAATATGTTCCCATCCCACATGTCTAGATTCTTGAGCGCTCAATCCTGCTCAATCTGTTAAGAATACCACATTTTGGACATGGCGCAGAGGTTAATGGAGTGCTGCACATCTTAATTTGATGCATACATGGGGGTTACCTCTGGCTGGGCCACAAGTTCGACCTGAACATCGACTTGATACACCACATTACCGGCCTGTCCAAGACTGGTCAAGTCCCGAAGAAAAATATAACAGGAAAAGCCAAGGATTCCAAGCTATCACCAACCCTAGTCGCCAAGTATAAACTGCAACGAGGAGGTAGGGCTTATGACATTGCAAGCTTAATAGACGATACCCTTATATTTATAGCTAGTCTTCTTGTAGGTATACTGTTAACCAAGGTTCACCCTAAGGAAGTCACAGGATCATTAATTAACCTGGCCATACAATTTGTAGAGGGGGAACAGTTCAATTGGTCTTTATTTTTGTTAAATATGTTTCAACAAGACTATTTGCAAGCTCAGGATGAGGCAACCCACCCATTCCATTTTTCATGGTTGCTGATACTCTGTGCATTTGTCGGATGGAAGGAGCCGCCCCATACACAATTTTGACAACTAGCAAGTGGCGAGCCCAGAGGTACGCACTACACAAACTTATGGGAGACTAGCAACCTAGCCAAGAAAAAGGTCAATGCGATAGTATTCTATGAGTACTATAGGCTGTTGAGGAATGTCGTCGAAGAAATACCACGGATCAGCAAGGAGGTCATGGACATATATGATGATCGGTTCGATTTTATGGTGGACTGCATAGATTTTACCTGAGGCCAAAAAGAACTAAAAAGGACGATTGGGCTAATGGTTTTTTCAGGATGACAGTGAAGGATATTGAAGGCATCATCAAGGACTTTTATGATGATTGGAAGCAAGCATTAGAAGACACCACACCCTTACCATCAGGCACTGCACAAACAGACCCATCGGATAAAGGCAAAGACAAAATGGAGACCGAAACACAAGATGCAGCACAAGTGCCACTGCCAGGACAAAATAGGAAGGATGGAGAACAAGGGACACCAGACACGCAGACGACGCAAGATGGAGAAAAAGATATACTAGAGACATCGAAGAAGAAAAAGAACAAAGCCACAAAACTAGTTTCAAAGACTGCACTGACAGAGGATGATTGTGAATTCATTGCAACAAGAATGCATGACACATTGAAGGACTCATTCGAGGCGATGCAGACATCGCAGGAAAAGATACAGAACGCGGTAGAAAAGAAGCTTCTAGACTTGAAGATAATCATTGAGAAGACTACCATGATACAGGTTCCGCCAGTAAAGGTGACCGCAGGAGAAAGTTCAACACAGTCGATTTTCCGTGAGGAAACTTTCGCAACAGATCGTATCAATACAGTTTTGATACCACCAGAGAGCATCCGATTCCCTGCGTCAATGAAGGATGTACCAATGCAGATTAGACAAACTGTCGAGGTTAACCTTGTAGAGTTCCACATTGACTAGTTACAGATGATTCAGCAGTAGCTAAGCACAGAGCCCAGAAGTAGAGAGCTCGCGACTTATAAGCAGAACACACAGCTCAAGCAGTAGAATGCAGCACTTGCCACCAGCTATCAGAAAAAGGAAGACGAGTTAAAAACATATGAAGCAAGAGAACAGGATCTCTCTCAAGTCTTACAGAGCATCACATTGGAGTTACCCCAATGTAATATCGAGTTCGCCTTGCCCATCCCACATAAGGTAAGATGAGTTGCAGATAGAGAAAAGGCTCTAGAGGAAACAATAAGCAGGATGGAAGAAACAGTGATCAAAATTGTGGAAGACCACAAAGCGCAGATTGTTGAGCTTAAGGCTAGACCACTGGTCACCCCCCAGGAAAACAAGGAAGCTAGAGTAGAGGCCTTTCAACTCACTTCCATGGAGATAAAATCTCGCATAGATGATGCCATGTCAGTGCTAGCTGATGTGACGCACACATGGTCGGAGCTAGATGAGCCTCCTGAGAAAGTAGAAATCCAGCAAAGTATTAAGTAGATAGAGAATACCATAGCAGCAATGAAGGAAGAAATCAAGAGCGTAGAAGCTCTTCAAAAGATGAGAAAGAAGACGGAGATGAACTGCTTGCAGCAGGAAGTGCAACAGTTGAGAGCAAAGGAGATACACATCAATAACCTACTTCAACCATATCAGGAACAAATCACAGAGCTAGTCGATGCAGTTGAGCAGAAATTTGGGGAGTTTACTACTGCTAGAAATGAAATTGATACAGTAGAATACTTAGGTATTAGTTAAGCTATGCTTAACTTGATGAAAGAGCGTGTCGCAGCTATGGAGAACGAAGTCACAGGACTTCAGGACAAAATTCAGCGCACTTCACAGGAAGCCAAGGAGAAGCTACAGTAGGAGGAGCCTGTTGGTAGTGGCTCAGGGATGAGCCACAAGTAAGTGTTAGGGGACTGTTGGAGCAGGGTCCCGCAGCTACAGGAAAAGCTTCCATTTTGGCGGAAAGACAATTTGGAGAAGATGAAGGGATAAGGTGAATCTACGATGCCGTAGCATGTTTCTAGCTGCACAGCAGAGCCAGAAACCGTGAGTGTTGAAACAGAGAAGTCCAAGAAGATGACAGTACCTGAGCGGCCAAGAAGAGAGAGCTTAACCACTGCATTGAAGGCAGCAGCGAAGATAGGAGGGCTCAGCTACCCTCATAAAGGAAAATGAGCAACGAGGCCAATGTATTGAAGACGAAGGATAGAATATGGGAAGCAGTGCACAGTACCCATGGTCAGTGCCGGGAAGCATGGAAGACTGCAAAGAGCAGTGGTGTGACAGAAACCGGCTACCCCGAGTAAAAATACGCCGACTGTCACTAGTTAGGGTTTGGGTTACTGTTGGGATAGGCCCACAGTGTTGTAATGGTGAAACCTTCGGGCTGGCTATAAAAGGATGGATTTTGTATTGTAAAAGGTTGGCATTTTGGGCATTTTAGGCCATCCAGCTAGTCAGATCATTAGTAGTCTGTTAGCTTACTGTTATTTTGTATTGTAACAATCTACAGGGATTGATAGAGAGAGAGAGAGAGAGAGAGTATATTGTAAGAAGGCAATATAGAGAAGAGATCTAGGAGAGAAGGGCTCTAGGCTGAGTGCGGAGTTACCCAGAAGATCTCTAGCTACATATGCGGTGCAGCGGAACTGTGTACCTCTCTCAAGTTATAATATAAAAACACAGTTCTGTGGACGTAAATTCCATCCTGGAAGTGAACCACGTAAAACCTGAGTGTTATGTGCTTGATTCATGTGATTGTATTTACTTGTTCTATCTGTCATTCATTACATGAACTTTGCTTACAGTAAATGTATGTTTGTGTATGTTATTCAGTTCATAGCATAATAACAGGATAAATGCAAGTTGAAGTCTTTAAGCATTCTATATAAGAGCCTGTCTGAGTTCCCCTTAAGATAGTTAAGAGTCACAGTATAAAACAGCTTTGCGCATTGTGTCCGGTGAGTTAACACCAGTAAGATAAGTACGCTGAGTCGTAGCGGTAGGATATTGTAGGGAGGCGATATCACACCAGCAGAGGAGCTGCGGTGCGTGATACCGTGGGTTGAGAAGCAAGTGTAGGACAGAGTTAGGTGTTACCCCTGGTGCGGCGATGCAATAGGGGAGTGGAGTCATTGTGATAAAGAGGAAAACTGTGCATCGCGTCGTAGAGGGGAAATAGCAGTATCGCGAGTTAAGAAGGGCTGCAAGACGCACACAGGATTCCATTCAGAACTTGGTCAAGACACTTGATTCCTCTACCAACCCATTAGGATCACTTCGGGTGAGACTTCAGGCAGCTCCGCGGTCTGTCGCCAAAAAGCTAGTGAGCTAGTGGTGTTGTTGGTTCATTATAGTAAACCCGGGTCTGACCACACGACCAACATACTGCATCTAAAATGACTCCGTATGAAGCTTTTTATGGGCAGCCACCCCTAGTGCTCCTTCCATACACCCCCCATAGTTCACCAGTTCAGGCAGTTGACATGGTTCTGCACAACCGTGATCAGATTCTTCACATTCTGCAAGAGAATCTTCACATGGCCAAAAATCACATGAAGCAGCAAGCCGATCAACACCATTCTAAGTGCACCTTTCAAGTTGGTGATATGGCTTTTCTTCATTTGCATCCTTTCAGCAATCCTCCCTAAAAATAAAAGGGTATCAGAAGCTGGCTCCAAAGTTCTATGGGCCATATAAAGTTCTTCAAAAGATTGGGTCTATTGCTTATAAATTGGAACTTCCTCCTTCTTCTCACATTCACCTAGTCTTTCATGTCTCTTGTCTCAACAAAGTGATTGGCACCAACATCCGAGCACAAACTGTTTTACTAGAGTTGGATACAGAAGGCTCCATCATTTTTGAACCAGAGGCCATCCTCAATCAGCGCACTCGTTAGCTTCACTCTTGGGACATCACTGAGGTATTAATTCAGTGGCACAGCATGTAACCAGAGGATGCTACATGGGAACCGCTCCTTCAAATTCAGCAGCAGTTTCCACATCTAAAGCTTTGAGGACAAAGCTTTTTCTAAGAGGGATGGGATGTTAAGAACCCGTGTCAACCTCCCTCTTTATTTTGTTGGTATATTTTGTCAGACACATATGCTTTGTAAGTTGTCCCATTAGTATGATGTATTATCCCACATTCATGGGGAGTAAGTAATAGTTATTAAGTCATCTAGTTAATAGGTTGTATTATCCCACATTCATGTGGAGTAATGGTTGTTTAGATTAGACTTAGTATATAAGTGTGTGTTGAAGCTATTGAAAGCACTAAAGATTTATTTTGTATTGAGCTTGCTCAAAGGAGGTTTCCCCCTCGAAGTGGCCCATGATCAATAAAATATCTTTTGTCCTCCAATTTTTTTGCATTCTCATTGTTTATTGCAGGAGGTTCTTCACAAAGTGAGAGAGAAAGAGAGAGATATTGGGGGTTAAGGGTTTATAGAGAGAAAGAAATAAATATTGTGATTGAGATTGGAGGTTATGGATTTGAACAAAGAGAGATTGGGGTTTAAAGGCTTAGAGAGACAGAAATATTGGAGGTTAGAGTTTTAGAGAGTGAAAGAGAGAGAGAGATTGTATGTTAGGGTTTTAGAGAAAGAGAGAGAGGGGAGGACATTGGGTGCTAATGGTTTAGATAGAGAGGCATTTTTTGTTAGTAATTGAGAGAGAGAGAGAGAGAGAGAGAGATATTCAAAGTTATGGATCTAGATATATATATATATATATATATATATATATATATATAAGGGGTTAGGGGTTTATAGAGAGAGAAAAAGGGAGAGAGAATAGGGTTTAGAGAGAGAGTAAAAGAGAGATCGGGGGTTAGGGGTTTAGAAAGAGAGAAAGAGAGGTTGGCGGTTAGGGGTTTAGAGAGAGATGAGGGAGAGAGACTAGAGATTGTGTGCTTAGAGAGAGAGAGGGATAGAAATATTGGGGGATGCGGTTTTAGAGAGAGAGAGAGAGAGAGAGAGGGATAGAGAGATTGTGGGCTAGGGTTTTAGAGATGGAGAGGGATACAAATATTGGGGGTTAGATTTTTAGAGAAAGAGAGAGAGAGGGATATAGATCTTGGGGGTTAGAGTTTTAGAGAGAGAGAGAGATATTGAGGTTAGAGGTTTCAAGAGAGAAAAATATTAGGGTTTTAGAGAGTGACATAGATTACGAGGTTATGGGTTTAGAGAAGGATAGATATTGGGGGTTGGGCATTTAGAGAGAGAGAAATATATTGGGGGTTAGGTGTTTAGAGGGAGAATGGTGGATAGGGTTTTAGATAGATAGATATATTGCGGGTTGAGTATTTAGAGAAAGTGAGAGAATAGGGAATGGGGTTTTAGAGAGAGGGGGAGATATTCAAACTTAAGGGTTTAGAAAGAGAGAGATTACACATTAGGTGTTTAGAGTGATAGATACATAGAAATAAAGAGAGTAGGTTGAAGGGTTGAGAGAGAAAGAGAGAGATTACTGCTTAGGGGTTTGTATTGACAAAGAGAGAGAGAGAGAGAGAGAGATTACTACTTAGGGGTTTATATTTAGGAGAGAGAGATAGAGAGAGAGAGAGAGAGAGAGATTCGAGGTTGTGTTTTTAGCAAGAGGGAGTGAATGGGTGATAGGGGCTTAAAGAGAGAGAGAGAAAGAGATTTGGTTAGATTTTTAAAAACATGTAGACAAAGAGAGATATTAGGGGTTAGGGGTTTAGACAACGAGAGAGATTGGGGGAGAGGGGTTTAGAGAGGGAGATTAGGGGTTAGAGGTTTAGAGAGAGAGAGAGAGATTATCAGTGAGGAGTTTTGAGAGGGATATAGATTATGGGTTAAATGCTTAGATAGATATTTTGAGAGATAGAAAGATGGATTGCAAGTTAGGGGTTTAGAGAAATATATTATGAGTTACAATTTTTGAGAGAGAGGGATTATGAGTTAGGAGTTTAGAGAGAGAGATTATGAGCTAGGTTTTAGAGAGAGAGAGAGAGAGAGAGATTGTATGTTAGGGGTTTAGAGAGAGATAGTCATTGTTAGGGGTTTAGAGAGAGGGATAAATTGGGTTTTATGGGTTAGGGATTAAGACAGATAGATATATAGATAGAGTAAGTGAGAGAGAAAGAGAGAGATATTGGGGGTTAAGGGTTTATAGAGAGAGAGAAACAAAGATTGTGATTTAGGGGTTTAGATAGAGAGAAAGAAAGATATAGTGGGTTAGGGTTTTAGAGAGATAGGATGGAGAGAGATTGGGGGTTAGAGTTTTAGAGAGAGAGAGAGGGATAGAGAGATTGGGTGATTAGTTTAGAGAGACATAGATTAGGTTTTTTGAGAGAGACATTGATTAGATATTATGGGTTTAGAGAGAGAAAGATATTGGTGTTTAGGTGTTTAGAGAAAGAATGTGGGCTAGGTTTTGTATAGATAGATAGATTGAGGGTTAAGTATTAATAGAAAGAGAGAGATGAGGGAATGTGGTTTTAGAGAGAGAGGAAGAGAGTGGAGCTTAAGGGTTTAGTCAGAGAGATTATACATTAGTTCTTTATAGAGAGAGAGAGAGAGATAAATAGAAAGAAACAGAGTAGGTTGAAGGGTTTAGAGAGAGAGATAGAGATTAGCGGTTAGGGTTTTATATTGATCGATAGAGAGAGAGAGAGAGATAGTGAATGGAGGTTGCGTGTTTAGAGAGAGATTGAATGGGGGATAGTTATTTAGAGAGCGAGAGAAATAGACAAAGAGATAATTTTGGTTAGGTATTTAAAGACATCTAAAGAAATATTTGGTGTTAAGGCTTTAGCAAGAAAGAAAGATTGAGGGATATGGGTTTAGAGAGAGAGAGAGAGAGAGATTAGGGGTTAGATGTTTAGAGAGGGATTAGGGGTTATGGGTTTTGAGAGGGATATTAATTATTGGTTAGGTAATTAAATGTATATTTAGATAGAGAGAGAGAGAGATTTCAAATTAGGGGTTTAGAAAGAGATAGATTATGGGTTAGGGACTTAGAGAAAAAGAGAGAGAGATTATGGGTTAGGTGTTTAGAGAGAGAAATAGATTGTATGTTATGGGTTTAGAGAGAGATAATTTTAGTAAGGGATATAGAGAGAGATATTAGAGTTTAGGGGATTAGAGAGGGATAGATTATGCTTTATGGGTTAGGGGTTATGCTAGATAGACAGATAGAGAGAGAGAGAGAGAGAGAGAGAGAGAGAGGGAGGGAGAGAGATTGAGGGTTAGTTTTTTAGATGGAGAGAGAGAGAGAGAGAGAGAGATTGGGGGTTTGGGGTCTAGAGAGGGAGTGACATATTTGTAGCAGGGATTTCTCCCTACTACAGGGGTAGGAATGGCTCCCTTCTATCTATAGGACAGAAGGGTAGGTTCCTGCTAGTGGGTAAATGCAGAAAATAAAAATGTAGGGTAAATGGCAATAAAGAAATAAAATAAAAGATGGAAGCACTAGTGAACCCCTCTGCAAACATAAGTTAGGGTTCTGACTCCTAGAACCTGCAAACAAATCCTAAGCTATAGTAAAACCTGCAATACAATGTTAAGCATAAAACCTGCAAATGGAAACAAGGGTTAGAAAGAAAATAAAACTAAGAAACAAATAAACAAGACATGAAAGACAAGCTATACCTTCTCTAGTGGAAATGGGCCACCATGCCCTAGCTTGTGGAAGCACTTCTCTGTCTTGGATGGGGAGCAATGGCTCAATGGGAATGGAAGAGAGGGAGTGTGGGTGGCTTGAGAGGCAAATGTATCTCAAGGAATCCATGAGCAACATAACGGTCTGCAAGGGTGAAGTGTTTTGAGAGTGACCCCCCACCCTCCTTTTATATCTTTTCTAAGGGGTTTTAGGGTTTTAAGCCCTTAGTCAAGGATTTAGCCCCTTTTTTGGGCTTTTAGCCCCTTCCGCCCTAACTTTAGCTCCTTTTAGGGTTTTAGCCCCTTTTGGGGTGCTTTATCTCCTAGGAGACTATTTTGGGCTCCTTTTTGGGGTTTTTAAGCCCTTTTCTTCATCCTTAGGATATTTTGAGGGTGTGGGGGTCTAATGGAGTGAGATGAGGGTCATGAGATGGTGTCCTTGGGTGGTGTAGGCCATAGAGAGCTAAGTGGGGGATTTTTGGGTTAATAGATTGCCCCTTGATGTGTGAGGGCAGGTGCTCAATGTATGGCTGATGGACATCATAGGATTTGCTGCATAGAGGTGGTGCTTCTGGGGTTGGGCATGGTGGCTTTTGGTTTTTGTATTAATATGGTTCCCATCAATGGGTGAGATACAAATAATGTGTGACATGTATATGGACGAGGCGGGCATCCCCATGCTTGTGAAAATGTCAAAAGAATAATTTGATCTATGCTCTAAAATACAAGAGCCTATCATATACAACTGGTGTTACAATAATGGTTGCCTCCATGTGAGGCTGAATACAATGCTGATCTAGTACACTGGACCCATGGCATTCTCATGGAATGCTATATCTTCATGACTGATGGTCTATTGGATCTGGAATGGTACATATCTATATGGATTCACTGATTGAGAGTCAGAGTCTCTATGGTACAAGTATGTTTGCATCAATCATAAATGTATATCGAAGCATTGTTGGGGCTTCTGAACATTGTATCCAATGCAACCTAGAAATCACAAGGGACATAACCTGTCTAGGTCCCTCAAGTAGACTCACCAATGTGCTAGAGTCAGGTGACATCCAGGGTATTCGACCAAATACTATGCGAAATAAACCCTGTACAAATCTCAACATTGCATGATGGAGTTGAAGTCGAGCACATGAGAAACAACCATCTCGAGAGGCACTAAGGACTCCTCTCAAGTGGTCCAAGGAACTCATCAATGAGGTTAATGAAACCAAAGTACAAGGACCTTTGGGTCTATCCTCTAGAATATGTGTCTTTGCGTCGACAAAGGGAGAGCTGTCCCTAGTCAAGGCAATGATGTTTGCTTGACTAGGAGCATGAGGGAGATAACCAAAAGGTGTGAAGCAATCTGCAGACTAACTCACTGAATGGGGAGGGGAGGGGGAGGGAAAGAACTAAACAGGGGCAGATGGATTGTGGGAGACTCAAACTTCCTTTGTTCAAAGTATGATGGCAGGGAGGACTAGGCATCAACTAAAATTGACTTAAGGGAATGTGATCATAGCTGTAATACCGTGAATGTTGCTATAGATGTGAAATACTTGGAGGAGGTGGACACTTTTGATATTGATGGGATCCAAGGAAGACACATTGCAGAGTACTATGGACAAAGGCGACCCAATGTGGGAATGGTACAGAACTGTTTGCTGTGGGGTGGTGTCTAGGGACACCATTATGGTACGATCTCATGGATTTTTGGTGAGCCCGAGAAGGTAAATGCTCAATGGTGCTTTCAATTTTAGAGAGTCTGAAAGCATGAAGAAGACTCCATTGGGGGTCCAAAGGTCATTCGTGTAGTATGGATAGAGTAGAAGGCTCTCAAACATACCAATACATGCATGGGATAGATCACAGTAGAGGCTTGTGAGTTGGTGCGACAGAGGCATGCAAACAGAGGTGGCTCTTGGATAGAGGTCAAGAGAGCATGTGTGTGTGTCACGGTGGATGGACTTGACTACATGCAATGTGAGTGAAAGTTCGTGGGCACTTATATGCCAAATACATGCAAGAAAAAGAAATCATTTCGTGGAAAGTGGTCCAGTGGTCCGCATAAGGTGCGGTGGATGGAAAAGACAACTATGTGTTAAAATACAAAATAAAAGTAAAAATTACAGTCCTTAATGGGTGGTGGTCTAAAAACTTGCATGAGTTGCGGTCAGGAGGTGTGATACAAGTACAGGTCCGTAGACACTCGCGTCATCATGTCATGGCTCGTAAATCAAGGTGACTGGTACGAAATGGTCCTAAAATCGATTAATAAAACATGAGACAATGGTCTCATAATGAGATAGAGGGCAGAATTCTAAAACCAATGGCATCAATGGCGTCTCAAATGGAGTCCGTATGGTCCTGTTATGTCGATTGAAATAAATTAGGTCAAATGGGGCCTATATAAGGGTGAGGTCCACATGGTGAAGTGTCATTGTCACTATTCATTATGGAGTTGGAGAGGTGGGCCCTTATTCTTCATTTGCTAATTTCTCTTGATCCGACCAATGGTTTCTAGGGCCGCAACTTGCAGGTAAAAGCTCTCACTGAATCTCATCATTTTGGTGGTTTATTTGCTGGATTTGGTCACCTGGAGGCCCCCCATAAGCAGTTTGGGGTTTCATTGGGACCAAGTCACACCTTTCAAAGGAACAAGTGCACCCTAGGCACACCTGTGGGGCAATTATGAGTGCCCTGGGGGATCCTTTTTCCCAAATAGGTGCACCCTCGCCTCTTTTGGGTGATTTTTTGATGATGGCAATGGCTCACATCAAGGTTTTTACTTATGCATGATGGTGGAGATCAAGTGGAGGGAGAGGGACTGCAAGAGTGTCAAGGATGCATCCTTACATGATAGGAATGTTAGAGATACATTATCATGTTGTGTATTGCTGAAATTTAAGAGGATACCCCTTATGCGGAGCTTGCATTTGCTGATGCAAAAACTGATAGGTTTCTGGGATGCTGATGAGGAGGTGTTCCTCTTCCAGGGCCAGCGCATTGAGATTACGTTGGTCGATGTATACTTCATTATTGGGCTCCCTATATTGGGAGTGGTTGGTGACTTGGTATATGTGCTGTCTCGGGGGGAGACATTGGATGAGCTGTGTGATCGGCACTATTACGCTACGGTGTATGTGTGTGGTTCTTACATCCTAATGTGTGACATCGAGGACTTGTCCACACGGGTAGTGGGGACATTATTGCAGTGTATCTTGGGTTCCATAGGCTGCCACAAGATTTCTGGTGGTCAGCTATAGCTAGTAGAGCGTACCATAGGTGGTACATATTATGCATGGGGCTAGATGTATCTGCAGGCTATTCGGAATCACCTGAACAAGTCGAAGACTAGTTGTGTTGGTTTTTGTTTTGGCTACTTCTTGTGTGCTTTCTTTTTTGAGAAATTACCTACACTCCGTCCTCATCGGGTTGTATAGGACACTGGTCTGCGGGAGCCTCGGATGTATAGATGGTTCTAGATGATGATCCGGGAGGGAGGCGGTAGAGTGGGCCGATTTTTTACAGAGGAGTTGTTGGAGCAGTGGCTCCAGCTTCTTGTAGTGATTGAGGAGTACCCGTATACATGTATGGATTTCTAGGGAGACCCTAAGATGCTCCGACCTCCTGGCCAGGTGTGGGGACCAGCTAGTATGTATGCTTGATGTTTGTATGTTCATATTTATACATAGTGTAGTTAAGCTGGTTGATAGTTTGCATATTGATTTATGTGGACTAATGGTGTGCTTGTTTGTATGTGCAGATGTTGGTCCTCGCTTGTCACCTGGGCATCGGAGGCAAGTTGTTACTGTACCTCCTATGTCAGTTCCTGCTGGGAGCTCTCGCAGGTGGCAGTGGGATATGGATGGACCGGTGCCATATATGGAGGAGCTTGCTATTGGAGTATCAGATGAGGGTTGGTAGCACCTGAGTACTAATATGATTGCTACTATTCACAACCTTCCTCAAGAGTTAACTGGTGTAATGAGGAAGATGGCGATGGCTTGTGAGCAGTTTCACCGGACGGCGAGAGGTGATCTTCCTGCAGAGGATGACTCCTCTTCAAAAGATGATGACACTGAGTTAGATGATGGGTTTGAGTTGGATTAGTAGCCTAGTGGGGTTGTCCCTAGTGCGTTGGTGCACTTAAGGGTTTTTGTGTCGCTTATGTGTATCCTACTGAAAAATAATATGTGGCCTCTCATTTTTGTATTAGACATGTTTTGGACATGCGACTGATCGATTTATATATATTTTTTGATGCACGTGGATGCACTTTTATGGTTTTATTATGTGAGTCTTTTTATTATGATGTGGAATGCAAATGTCTATGTGATGTATTGTTACACTGTGTATGTCTTTTTAGACATAGTTATGTATGAAGTTATGGTTGTATGTTTCCTATATGCGGTTGTGGATGTGCCAATTTAGAATATCGTTAGCCATTTGATCTATGACACTATTGAGGTTCTTAGGAACATGTGTGAATGTGATGGATTCAAATGTTCTAACCATCTGTTTAGTGCATAGGTACTTTCTAAAGAGGCAGGGATCACACACTCGATAGTGGTTGTTCAACTGAGATACAAGCAGCTGGGAGTCTAAGAAGACATCGAGATGGTGAATTCCTAACTGGAGAGTGGTGGCCAAGAGGCCATTGACACCATCATACTCTGCTTAGTTGTTGGTTGGGGTGCCCACGCATATTCCATTGATGTGGATCAACTCATCCAATATGGAGTAGATTACCCATGAAGCCGAGGCGAGGTTCGGGGACCATCCACTTGCTCCATCTGTGAATCCCATATACCAATATGAGGTGTGCTCCATCTGAAGCAATGAGAGGAAATGATACATAAGATTCAATTTGAAAAAAAAATGTGTAAAGGGCATGACTCGGTACGTGAATGTGCCCCATGTGGTTGTGAATTCCATCTTGTAATGGTCTTCTTTCCGGATTTGGATTTTGTTATACCTGGAAAAACTGTCCATGAAGGAAAAGGCTTCATGTCTGGCACATGCATCAATGATCTAGTCAATGAAAGGTGTGGGGAAATTATCTTTGGGACATTCCCCATTGAGGTCACCGAATTTTGTGCAAACGCGAATGGTACCATGTTTTTTATTCACAGGAACAGGATTAGAAATCCAAGTAGTGTATGCAATGGGATAAATGAAGCTGGCTATGCACAGCTTCTCTATCTCAGCTTTCACCGCAACCACTTTGGATGGATGGATGGGCCGTTGCTTTTGGCGCACAGGAGCCACATCAGGCCATGTGTCGATGTGGTGTTCCATGATGGATGGATCTAAGCCGGGAATTTCTATGTAAGACCAGGCAAAGATAACTCCCGGTTGGTTGCATGTGGGGATGCGGTTGTGATTGTGGCTGCGCATAATTCTGTTGTTGTGGGTGGTGTTGCGGCTGCTATTGGTGGTGCAACTATGGATGATGTTGTGGTTGTGGTTGGGGCTGCGACTGCGGTTGTTGTTTGGGTGCAGCGATGATAGATGAGACCATGCACAAGTCCTCAGTTTTATTTTGTGTCGGTGGTGACACTAACGGTAAATGAGTCGTCATGGTGGTATCGACAAACAACCCAGGGCCCACATTCAATGATGGAGAGGCTGGTGTGTTGTCAACCATAGTGTTGGTTGCAAGGATGACATTGGCATGTATGGTCTTCCCTTGGGGCTCAATGGTGGTGATGGTAGGGATAACATTGGTAGGTGTTGTTAACCCTTGCGGATCATGATAAGTGAGCTCGTCAACCATCACAATCTTCCCTTCATGGGGGAACATCATGAGATGGAAGACAATTGATGTGACTACTCTCATGGCATACATGTAACTCCTTTCGAGGAGGAGGTTGTATTCTAGTTGAGCATTGATGACTTCTATGTTGATCAGCACTGTCTTCCTGGCTAACGTGATGGGGACATGCGAGAGTATTCCTTGGGATTTCCATCATAATCCCACATAGTTGTGGAGGACGGTTGCAGAATTAGTGATCCAAGTTTTTGCCAAACCAAGGTAGACACGACGCATGTGGATGCCCCCTCATCTACTATGCACCCATGCACAACCAAATTTTGGATAGACATCGAAATTTGGAAGGTTATGGTCGATGGCATGTGTGGTTCCCCATTCTCTATGTCGAATGTGATCAACATGGATTTGTAGGGGTCTACTGCCCCTAGGGAAGCTAGTAAGGATTTCCACTCCGTTCGGTATGTTTTAAGTACCTCAAGAGCAGACATGGCAATTGGCGTTTGGGCCAAATCATCCACAATGCTATAGCTGACTGCAAATCTAGCTGTGGCATTATTGGTAACTCTGTGTATGGTGGGGCGTGGGAACAGGGTTACTGAAGAGGTAGGTTAACTGCCTTAGATGTGGATGTTGTTGATGAGTCAGTAGGTTCGGTGGTGGTACCATACTAATTCTGTCTGGTTTGCAGGTTGACCTCTTTAGTTGTCATGGCTAGTAGGTGGTGAACACCTATTTCAGCTGTGGGAGGTGCCCCCAGAGCATTTGGATTGGGTTGGGGAGGGGGTGCGGTTGCCACCAACCCTTGGAAAGGTAGTGGGTTCTACAGTACCATAGGAGGAGGTCCTTATGGTGCCAGGTTGGGTTGGGCTTGATTTTCCATGTTGGTAGCCTATTGGACCTCATTTTGAATGGCCTGCTTCACATGACCCATGAGCAAACACTCAAATGTGTAGTGCCCATAAACATCACAGAGTGTGCATGGTTGGTTTGTGTGCAATGGGGCGTTGTGTCTTGGTGCATTCTATCATGGGGAGTTTTGGGCTGGCTGTTTTGTTGTGGCTTTGTTCGGAGGCTTCAGTTGTTGACCACCTCCCTGCATTTGGTTATTGCCTTGGTTGTGGGGCCAGTTATTCCTAGCTTGCCCTTGTTGATTGTTGGGGGCAAGCCGGTTGGGATGGTTTTTTTGTGCCAACACTTGTCCCAATGGAGTAGGTGGAGCGAGGGTGGGGCCTTGAACTGCTTGCACTGGTGGTGCATAGTAGACCTGAGTGGGAGGCAGTGCCACAAATGTGCGCATTTTTCCCCACACACTATTGTGTTGGCCAAGCCATGGCCTGAACCTGCTGCCATGGCACAGGTTGTGTGTAGGAAGTTGTTGCTCCAGACTAAGACATCATTCTTGCATAGTCCGGAGCTTGGTTCTGGTAAGAAACACTAGCAGTGTTGCTTGGTTGTGGTGTAATAGCAGGTGTTGTTAGTCGAGGCCGTGGGTGTTGGGAGACCGACCCTATGATTTCGTCTGCAATGTGGGATGCCCCCGATGCGTCGCAGTAGGAGGTACTCGGACGGGGAGCTTTTGGGATGATAGTGTACAAGTATCCAGACTGAGCATAGATAAGGTCGAACTGTTGGGCCTTCAGTATGGCCTCCTCTTTGAATTGGGGATGTTCAGATGCGACGTCCTTTGCTATGGGTGGGAGCAAGCTCTTAAGGAACCAATCCAAGAAGATCTTGTTTTCTAGTTGGATTTTGCATAGATTGCGATGTCGCCGCCACTCATGGATATGGTCAATTATATGAGTGGTAGTGCTTTGGTGAAAGGATAGCAGGATCTCCACTCCCTCATCATATCTGATAGGGAGTTGGAAATACTGTAGGAACATTAAGGCTAGGGAGTTGAAGTCTGGATACTTGACTTATGGTAGCTCAATGTACCATTTGGCTGCAGCACTTTTAAGGGTGTGTTGGAATAGCCTCATCTTGATGGAGTCATCTACAATGCTGTTGGATGAGCACCATAGATGGAATGTCATTATATGGTTTTGGGTACATTCCCCTGCTTTGCCTTGAAACTTGGGGATGTCTGATGGTAGCTTAGTTGGCATGGGTGGCGAAAAAGCTCGGTGGTGGATGGGATCGTTTGTTAAACTAGCCAAATCAGGCAAGTTAAGATGATCCATGGAGAGCATATTTGACCCCAAGTTTATGTGAGATGGGGATGCGATGGGGGTGGGGTTTGCAGGTGCATAATGCATCTGCACAACTGGGGGTGCTTGCGGTGGCACCATTGCGAATGGGCCAATGCCCCGAAGTGTTGTGTGGGGGACAGTATGGGTGGCAGGGACATTTCCCCCATGTATGATAGTAGGGGCAATGTAAGTGGATGGTCCATTGCCCCCCTGTGTGGCACGAGGGGTAGTGTGTGTGGAGGGGCCACTGCCCCCGTGTGTTGCAAGTGGGCCAGCTTGGCTGTTCACTATGGGTGGTGGCAGCTGACTAATGACAGTATGCATGATTGTACTTGGGTCACTTGCCAAGTTGTGAGTGACAGGTTGTGGTGTGGACATGGGTCCACTTGCTAAGGTGAGGCCTAAAAATGGATCTGGATTGGCACTAGACATGGGGCTTGATTGTGGAGTGTGGAGGTCTGATTCAGACTAATATGGGTTTGAATCAGAATCAGAGGCTCTGTGGCCCTCTGATGGTGTAGGAGATCGCTGAGAATGGTTTCAACGATGTCGATTGAGTGTTCCAAATTCTGGTGGTTCACCTCTTAGACGTGAGGAAGAGCATGAGGGATCAATTGTGTTAAATATTTTCAAACTAATGGGAATGATATTTGGACCCCAGTTTCAGTGGCTACCTATTGTTTGCAGGTGGCCACTCAGCCACCAAGATTGCCAGAAGACAGCACTTGCCTTGTTCCTCACAGGTGTTTCTACTCAATCGAAAGGGCTCATTTCCCATTTCGCTTGGCAATTCCTCTCAGCGGCCAACTACTTTGGGGTTCCTGTGGTACTCCTCACAATGAGTTTCTGGGAAGAGCCCAAGTACTTCTCACAGTTGAAGCAATCAGGGACTTATGTCCTCAAAGACTATAGAGTTGTTTGTACTTAGTGTAAATTGGTAAATTTTCAGGCTCACTCAACGTCATGAACTGAGTTGGGTTAATTAGTTGGTATGGTGTATTTGTTTGTTTGTTCTTCTGGTATTTGGTTGCTGCAAATGGTTTATGAATTCATCATGGTAGAGTTCATGTCATTGTGTTTATGTATGCAAGAACTGAATAACTAAAAATTGTAAACAAATGCAGTGATTAACCCTGAATGTTTGCTGGCCTAACCAGATGTCTACCTCACACTGATATTTTTCTTCAACCAAGAGAAGGTGTTGGGCTCTCAACACAATGGGACTAAGCCCATCCATAGATCCTTAGGTCACCTCCCAGATGCTAGGTTGGTCAACAAGGAGGACGCTTAGCATCGTGAGAAGCCCTCCTTCTCTACCCCCTCTACCTTCCAGGTCATCCAATTTTAGTGGTTTGGAACAATATAGTGGTCCGTGCATAGATCTATACGAGCTTGCCCTTCGTCATATCCCAGAATACCTCGGAGGGTGATGACTGGGTAGAGGAGGAAGGGTAAGCAAGATAGTTTGTTTTTAGGTTGATTTTAGTTAGGCTAGGTTCATTTAATCAAGCCATTAACATTTACTTAGCATTTACACATTTTTTATGAAAGAAATTGTAGAAAATAAAAATAGAAACTGAAATTGACTTGCAGTGCTGGATAGAGGCGTCTAAGCCGCACTGACAGTCCTATAAAACTGAAATTTAACTCTTATTAAACTAAAATTGAAGTTTTGTTTGACATTTCGCACATTTCTGATCAAATCTGGCGAGGGGGCCGCAAGATTTTTTCAGAAATAGGTGAGGGGGTCGCACAGAATGCAGAAACAGTCGCGGACTAAGTTTCTGGGTTGATGTCGCACTTATCAGGGGATTAAGTGCACCCTAGCCACACCTGTTTTCCCACTAAGTGCACCCTCCCCACACTTTTGGCCCCAATAAGAGCGCCCTGCTCTGGAATTGGGGTTTTTTGTGAGGCAGAGTCAGATCTTGCCTACAGTAACTTGTGTTGTGGCCAATCTGACTCTATTTTTCCTAGCAGAGGCTTCGATAATACTGAAATCAGAAAATAAACTGAATCTAAAATGGATTTAATAGGAAATTTTGAAAACTAGGGAAAAAAATTTAAAAACTTGAAAATTAAAAATTTGGACAAGGGATCCTATGGGATCGACCTGGTATGGTCGCTAGTTCTGTAGTAGGGATTTCTCCCTACTACAGGGGCAGGAATGGCTCCCTTCTATCTATAGGATAGAAGGGTAGGTTCTTGCTAGTGGGTAAATGCAGAAAATAAAAACATAAGGTAAATGGCAGTAAAGAAATCAAAGCAAATATGGAGGCATTGGTGAACCCCTCTGCAAACACAAGTTAGGGTTCTGCCTCCTAGAACCTGTAAACAAATCTTAAGCTATAGTAAAACTTGCAAAACAATGTTAAGCATACAAACTGCAAATGGATACAAGGGTTAGAAAGAAAATACAACTAAGAAACAAATAAACAAGACATGAAAGACAAGCTATACCTTCTCTAGTGGAAATGGGCCACCATGCCCTAGCTTGTGGAAGCACCTCTCTCTCTTGGATGGGGAGCAATGGCTCAATGGGAATGGAGGAGAGGGAGTGTGGGTGGCTTGAGAGGAAAATGTGTCTCAAGACATCCACTGGCAACATAACAGTATGCAAGGGAGAAGTGTTTTGAGAGTGACCCCCCACCCTCCTTTTATAGCTTTTCCAAGGGGTTTTAGGGTTTCAAGCCCTTGGTCAGGGCTTTAGCCCATTTTTGGGCTTTTAGCCCCTTCCACCCTAACTTTAGCTCTATTTAGGGTTTTAGCCCCTTTTGGGGGACTTTAGCTCCTAAGAGACTATTTTGGGCTCCTTTTTGGGGTTTTTAAGCCCTTTTCTTCATCCTTAGGCTATTTTGAGGGTGTGGGGGTCTAATGGAGTGATATGAGGGTCGTGAGATGGTGTCCTTGGGTGGTGTAGGCCATAGAGATCTAAGTGGGGGATTTTTGGGTTAACAGTATTGGGCTAAGGGTTTAGAGAGAGAGATTGAAGGTTAGGTGTTTAGAGAGAGAGAGATAGACTTAGGGGGTCATAAGATTAGATAGATGAAGATAATTTGGGTTAGTTGTTTATTGATAGACAAAGAGAGAGAGAGAGAGAGAGAGAGAGAGAGAGATTTGGGGTTAGTGGTTTAGAGAGAGAGAGGTTTACAATTAGGTGTTTATAGAGAGAGGTTTAGGGTTATGGGTTTAGAGAGAGAGAAAAAGAGTTTGGGGATTAGGGTTTAGAGAGAGAGAGAGATATTGGATTTTGGGTGTTTATCTAGAGAGAGTAAGGGAGAGAGAGAGAGAGAGATTGACGATTAGGCATTTGCAGAGAGAGACATTGGGGTTTAGGGTTTTAGAGAGAGAGATTAGTGCTTATGTGTTGACATAAATAGTGGTCCAAGAGAGAGAGAGAGAGAGAGAGAGAGAGAGAGAGAGAGAGTTTGGGTTTTATGGGCATATATATAGAGAGAGAAAGACAAATCGAGGGTGAGGATATTAGACAGTTAGAGAAAGATATTGGTGAATATGTGTTTAGAGAGAGAGAGATTGAGTGTTAGGGGTTTATATAGAGAAAGAGAAATAGATATATATTGGTGGTTAGGGGTTTAGAGAGAGAGAGAAAGATAGAGGGATAGAGAGCTTGGGTATTAGGGGTTTGGAGAGAAGGAGAGAGGGAGACAATGAAATGCGAGGTTAGGGGTTTAAAGAGAGAGATAGATTGGGGCCATGGGTTTTGAGAGAGAAAGAGGGATTTTGGGTTAGGGTTTTAGATAGAGAGATTCGAGTTAATGGGTTTAGAGAGAGAGATTGGGGTTTAGTGGTTTAGAGAGAGAGATTGGGGTTTAGAGGTTTAGTGATATAGTAAATGATATATATATATATATATATATATATATATATAGAGAGAGAGAGAGAGAGAGAGAGAGAGAGAGAGAAAGGGTTAGGTGTTGAAAGAGAGACAAATAGGAGGAGGTTAGGGTTTTATGGAGAGATCCTTTAGGGGTTTAGAGATATAGAAAGGGATGAAATTCATGGTTGGATCCTTAGAGAGAGAGATTGCAGGTTAGGATTTTATAGAGGGAGAGACAGATTCAAGATTATTTGCTTAGAGAGAGAGAGAGATTGAGGTTTAGGGGTTTGTTACCACCTCGGTTGTACTTAGTGGTTTTTTATCAAGTGATCTTGGTGAACTGGATAAGGATAACTTGTTCGAACTTCAGTGGACCTTCAGTCTTGCTTCTAGGAAGCTGAGTTGTACTATATCACATGTTCATACCCCATGGGGGAATTGTAATAAATTTTCTAGCATGATAGTGTCTATAAAAGACTCGATCTCTTACACTTTATTTATCAATTCAATTAGTTCAGGGTGTTTTTTCCCTTGGTTATTATTGGTTGTTGAATAAACGACTGATAATTTCTGAGTTTTTCACTCCATACCTCCAAAGTTGGGGTGGTCAGCTTGGAATTTAGTCCTATTGAGGTTATTAGAGTCTATGTGTCAATGTATAAACATGCTAGACATCATGGTCGAGTCATATGAACATGTCTAAGTTCCCCTAGGTTTTTTCAATTTTTCAAATTTTTAGTTTTTTCAGTGTTTTTTATTAAAATTTATTTTTTCCAAAACTTAGGCTATTTTTTAATAGTTTAATTGGAAAAATTGATTTTGTAATAAAAGTGGGCCAAATAATCTGTTTCAGTCATGTAGGTGCTCATTTTCAAGCTAAGAGCACCATGTAAACCCATGGACCCACTATTTCCTAGTTTTGAGTGATTTTCCATCACTCAGGTTAGAAAGCCCCAAAAATCAATTATTGATTATTTTAATTAATAAATTGATGAATAATGGAGCAAATCCAGAATCATAGATCAATGAATTCTTAGCTAATTTGATTGAAATCAGTCAAATCTGAACTAGATTGACAGGATCTGACAAATCCTTGACTAAAGGGGGTGATCAAAATAGATCCAGAGTTGATCTTCAATATCCTTTATGGGGAATTTATCCCTTCATCTCTCCTCCACACGTTTTGGCTCATCTCAATGAGTTTTGGTGGATGCTTCAATCAACAGGTTGAGGTGTCAATCAAATCAGCTCTCTGATTGACAATTGCACTTAGTGAGACTCAAATCTGGCTCAGTTAGACACAGATCAGGCATTGATGGACTCTCCTTCAGCTACAGTAGTCTATCTTCTTGGGATTTGTGCCCCCTGGGTTGGATCTCCTATTTTTTGTATAAATAAAGCACAAGCTTCCTCTTCCAAGCTAGTTAGAGTTGGATTGAAGGGCTTGCTATTGTAATACTATTGTAATCTTTTGATTGTTGAAATAAAGAAGATTTGGAGGACAAATGGTGTAATTCTCTCATATGTGTGGATAAAGCATTGTCTTACGGCTATTGATGTTGCTGACTTTTCTCTCAATTTCTGTATCTGAACCCTGTCTGGCTTGAACGATTCAACTGAATCAATAGGAGCATAGTTGGGCAAGTAAGGTTACTTGTTTTTCTTATATTTCATAGCATATATGTTAGAAGATCTAGATTATACATGTTTAATAAGTTTATTTGCATGTAATTATTGTCTCTTTTTCATATATATATCCAGATCTCATGAGGTTTCGTGCAGGATTGTGTGTTTAGCTTTCAGGTAGCAAGCATTGGATGATTTATGGATCTAGTTTGAATCCACTATACATCCAAAATATTTGTGAATGCATTTGCCCTCGGTATTCCACTAACAAGTTTCCATTGCAGATCTACTTCAGCAACCAGCACTTCTCTTCTCCTTTTCCTCCTTCAAAATTAATGTTTTTACCTCGTTACTTTGTTCACAGCTTTGATATAGTTTATATCTATTATCTTAAAGTAAATTTAACATATATCTATCTCGTCAAAGCCCATAATCTATATCATGTTCTTAAAAGGTTTCACAAGCATTCTAGATCTAGCTTTAGGGAATGTCCTTTTTGCATGGAATTTTAAAGATAATTTGTAGCTTGCATGCATTAGATTTATATTTTATGTTATAAAATATAAATATAGAAATAAGTGCACATCATATTTTCTACCTGAAAGGCAATCCAAGATCCCAAGGAATGCTTGCTTTCCTTGGTTCCCTTTTTACCTTTTTTGACTAGTTTTAAATTAGCCTTTTTTTGGTTAAAAGTAAGCTGACCCAAAGGTACTTTCAGAGTGCTTTTGGGCATGTTTTATTCTAAAAATCTTGCTGGTTTTTAGTAGGTATAACAGAAAAGAGGAGGAGCTTCTGTTCGAAAGTGACTTTTGGGCCTTTTGAATCCCCCCAGGGCTCTCCCTTTTTGACTGAAATCTTTAATTTTTGCACTTTGTAAGATCTTGGTTTAATTCTGTATAAGAATCAAGAGGAATCATATCAGTTTGCTGATATTGTAACTTCTGTTAATAAAAATAATTCTGAATAGGCTCTTTCGAGCCCATTCCCCACACCCCCTGGAGGGATTTGCGTCTGTGTCTTTTTTTGTTTTTCGTTCTTTTTTTTTTGGAATCTAGCGTAGTTCTAATCTGTAGGGTATTATACTTTGGTTTATGATCAATTATATATTCCATATCTAATGTTTCAAAGTAATTTAATACTTACCCCTTGACTTCTCGATTGACCCGGAAGGGGAAAGAGATGCATGGTAGGACTAATTAGAGAACCATCATTGTGTATCTTGGTTTTCTTTTCATCAACTGTTTCTTCAGCTTTAATAAAATTAACCCCTCCTCGATTACCCAATTGAGACCCATTTGGATTGAAAGAGGTTCCTGGAGGGTTTTCTTTTTAACAAGAACATCCATCTCAAAATTTACTAAAATTGATAAGACTGCGGTGTGTATGCTATGCACTTGGATGCGGTTCATCTAATCAGTCAAGCTATATCAAAATCACTTGAGTGATTAGTATAATAATGATTCACTCTTCCAAATTGACAAACCATTAGGTGAAAATCCAACACCTAGATCAAACCATTACGGTGGAAAAATACCCAAAGGAAGCGGGAACTCCTGAAAAGTGACATCGGGGCGCCGATCTCTGTCACACTCTAATGAGTGTGTTATGAACAATAGCCCCAGAGACTCCATTCAGCCCACATATTCCTTGCGGGTAGCTGTGAAGGTTTAGTTTTGGACATACTCCAAGTACTCTTGGTTATATCAGGAGTCCACCAATCTAAAAACTGCTAAGGAATTGGCCGAGAAAATAGAAAAGAATATGCAGTCTTCAGGTAAGTCCAACATTCCAGGTCACACTAGGGGAAACAATTCCTACAACAAAGAGACCAAGGGTAAAGCCGTTGAATCAGAATAAAAGGAGACCTCTAAAGATCCCATGGACAAGCTAATAGACATGATAAAAGATGTGGTTACTAGTTAAAAAAAACTTATGGAAAATCAGTCCACACAACAGAATCATATGCATAATAGATTGATCACAATGGAAAGAAATAATGGAGCTAGGAACTTTCAGCCTAGGCAGAATCAGATGTATCAAAAGAAGTTTCCTTAGCAAGAGCCTAGGATTCCAAACCAATTAGACTCAGCTAACATGGTAGAAGAAGTAATTCCATGTTGTAGAACCTATGAACAATTCCACCAAGAAAGCACTTGTTATGTTGCAAATCAAGTCATGGAACATGGACTTCACGAGTTCAGTAATCAGGAAACAACTTCAAGCGATCATGATGATATATACATGGTAGGCTAGGCCTACCCTTTGTCACTAGCTAAATAGTACAAACCTAAGGATGAAACCATTGCAGAATCTTGTAATGAAACTTATGATGAAAACTGTAATGTATATGATGGGACTCCTACATGTTCTCCATATAATGACGACAGTCTGGAAGGTTTACTGCCTTGTGACCTTTTCTCTGAAGAATATGAGTATGAAAATGAGGACAACTATAACTTGGAGCATGATACAAGTGATGAAGACTCCCTTATCCCCAACATAGATGTTGATGAGGAGTCCTGGACATTCATGGAAAATCCAGTCTATGACATGAATAAAGAGGAAAATAATGAACCAAAAACTTTTGATGGTTTTGTTGATTTTTCTATCTACCACATATCTAAAGGAGAGAGCATGGACCATGTGGCCTTGGGAAACTTTGATATGAAAAAGGAGCATGCAGTTTATCCACATGAGCCATATATTAGTATCAGTAATGAAGACAAAGAGAACCTGATATCGGATCTTGATATCAGCAATGGGGAATCCATCACATCTAACATAGATGATGGTGATGACTATTGGGATTTTTGTGGATATCTTATTAAGAATCCTATATATGCTATATCCAGCAAGGGGAGTGTCTATTTAGAAATTTGTGGAATTCCAATCTATTATACTTCCATAGAGGGAAGCATGGATCTGGAGACCTGGGAAAATCCTAGTATGGAAAAGAAGCATTCAAAACTCTTATATGATCATTCAGATTCGTATCATTCAAAGCTGTACAAAGGTATCAATAATGAAGACATTGAGAAGCATTGTTGTGAAAAGATAGATGTGATGCAGTTAGTGGAATATCAGTCTCAGCTATCATATTCACATATGGATTTTCCTTATGATTTAGAGCCGCTTGGGGCTTATACAATGAGTTATCATCTGATAAGCCTTGATGATCAGTATGATGGTGTAGTCAATCTACATCATCACTCTGATTTGTATATCAACCCTATCCATTCATGGATAGAAGCAGCTTGTGCAAGCACATACCAGTTTGGGAAGAAATTTGATGAAGTATTATATTCTTATGATCTCCCATCCATCCTGCCCATTCCAAATCATCACGTAAATTTGCATTTTCTGAATAACCTATCCTTACTTTGGCTGGTAACCAAAGACAAGGATTTTTTTTTATGTTAATAAAATGCTTAGGTGGTTACATTGGATTTCTGATTACATTTAATCCTTTTTATATCATGCTTAGAGTAGGAAAATAGGCTCCCTGAAAGAGAGCATTTACTTTCTGCATTTCTATTTTATACTTAGCTATAATAAAACTTTGCTTCTTTCGGTTAGTTACATTTATTTTGTTTAAATAAATCAGCTTAATGATTCATTTGTTTTTTTATAAAACTTGTGCTACTGAGGTTTTTCTTGTCAAGTTGAGATGTTTTTATAGGGTATATAAACCAAAGATTTTGGTGTTCTCATATCATCTCCTTGCCTTATGACTAGACCAGGCACACGTCCTGCAGTTGGAGCCAGAATGTTACCACCTCAGTTGTACTTAGTGGTTTTTTATCAAGTGATCCTAGTGAACTGGACAACGATAACTTGTTTAGACTTCAGTGGACCTTTAGTCTTGTTTCTGGGAAGTTGTGTTGTACTATATCACATGTTCATACCCCATGGGGGAATTGTAATAAATGTTCTAGCATGATAGTGTCTGTAAAAGATTAAGTCTCTTAGACTTTATTTATCAATCCAATCAGCCCAGGGTGTTTTTTCACTTGGTTATTATTGGTTGTTGAATAAACGACTGATAATTTCTGAGTTTTTCACTCCATACCTCAAAAGTTGGGGTGGTCAGCTTGGCATTTAGGCCTATTGAGGTTATTAGAGTCTATGTGTCAATGTATAAACATGCTAGACACCATGGTCGAGTCATATGAACATGTCTAAGTCCCCCTAGGTTTTTTCAATTTTTCAATTTTTTAGTTTTTTCAGTGTTTTTTATTAAAATTTAATTTTCCAAAACTTAGGGTATTTTTTAATAGTTTAATTGGAAAAATTGATTTTGTAATAAAAGTGGGCCAAATAATCTGTTTCAGTCATGTAGGTGCTCATTTTCAAGCTAAGAGCACCATGTAAACCCATGGACCCACTATTTCCTAGTTTTGAGTGATTTTCCATCACTCAGGTCAGAAAGCCCCAAAAATCAATTATTGATTATTTTAATTAATAAATTGATGAATAATGGAGCAAATCCAGAATCATAGATCAGTGGATTCTCAGCTGATTTGATTGAAATCAATCAGATTTGAACCAGATTGACTAGATCTGACAAATCCTTGACTGAAGGAGGTGATCAAATTAGATCCAAAGTTGATATTCAACATCCTTTATGGGGAATTTCGCCCTCCCTCTCCCCTCCACGTGTTTTTGGCTCATCTGGATGAGTTTTGGTGGATGTTTCAGTCAACGGGTTGAGGTGTCAGCTAGATCATCTCTTGGATTGACAATGGCACTTAGTGAGACTCATATCTGGATCAGTTAGACACAATATCAGGCATTGATGGAATCTCCTTAAGCTACAATGGTCTATCTCCTTGGCATTTGTGCCCCCTGGGCTAGATCTCCTATTTATTGTATAAATAAAGCACAAGCTTCCTCTTCCAAGGTAGTTAGAGTTGGATTGAAAAGCTTGCTATTGTAATACTATTGTAATCTTTTGATTGTTGAAATAAAGAAGCTTTGGAGGCCAAATGGTGTAATGTTCTCATATGTGTGGATTAAGCATGGTCTTACGGCTATTGATGTTGCCAGCTTTTCTCTCAATTTTTGCATCTGAACCCTGTCTAGCTTGAACGATTCAGCCAAATCAATAGGAGTATAGTTGGGCAAGTAAGGTTACTTGTTTTTCTTATATCTCATAGCATATATGTTATAAGATCTAGATTATACATGTTTAATAAGTTTATTTGCATGTAATTCTTGTCTCTTTTTTCATATATATATCCAGATCTCATGAGGTTTCATGCAGGATTGTGTGTTTAGCTTTCAGGTAGCAAGGATTGGAAGAGCTGTGGATCTATTTTGACTCCACTATACATCCAAAATATTTGTGAAGACATTGCCCCTCTGTATTCCACTAACATGTTTCCATTGCAGATCTGCTTCAGCAACAAGAACTTCTCTTCTCCTTTTCCTCCTTCAAAATCAATTTTTTTACCTGGTTACTTTGTTCACAGCTTTGATATTGTTTAGATCTATTATCTTAAAGTAAATTTAACATATATCTATCTCGTCAAAGCCCATAATCTATATCTTGTTCTTAAAAGGTTTCATAAGCATTCTAGAACTAGCTTTAGGGAAATCGTCCTTTTTGCATGGAATTTTAAAGAGAATTTGTAGCTTGCATGCATTGGATTTCTATTTTCTATTATAAAATATAAATCTAGCAATCAGAGCACATCATATTGGATGCCTAAAAGGAAAGCCAAGATCCCAAGGAAAGCTTGCTTTCCTTGGTTCCCCTTTTACCTTTTTCAACTAGTTTTAACTTAGCTTTTATTTGGTTAAAAGTAAACTCACCCAAAGGTACTTTCAGAGTGATTTTGGGCATATTTCAATCTAATACACTTGCTGGTTTTTAGTAGGTATAACAGAAAAGAGGAGGAGCTTCTGTTTGAAAGTGACTTTTGGGCCTTCTGAATCCCCCCGGGGGTCTCCCTTTTTGACTGAAATCTATAATTTTTGCACTTTGTAAGCTCTTGGTTTCATTCTGTATAAGAATCAAGAGGCATCATATCAGTTTGCTGATATTGTAACTATTGGTATTAAAAATAATTCTAAATAGGATCTTTCAAGCCCATTCCCCATCCCCCCTTGGGGGATTTGCATCCATGTCTTTTTTTTGCTTTTCGTTCTTTTTTTTTTGCAATCTAGCGTAGTTCTAATCTACAGAGTAGTATACTTTGGTTTATTATCAATTCTATATTCCATATCTAATGTTTCAAAGTAATTTAATACTTACCCCACGACTTCCTGATTGACCCGAAAGGGGAAAGAGATGCGTGGTAGGACTAATTAGAGAACCAGCATTGTGTATCTTGGTTTTCTTTTCATCAATTGTTTCTTCAGCTTTAATAAAATTAACCCCTCCTTGATTCCCCAATTGAGATCCATTTGAATCGAAAGAAGTTCCTGGGGAGTTTTCCTTTTAACAAGAACATCCATCTCAAAATTTACTAAAATTAACAAGACTCCGGTGTGTATGCTATGCACTTGGCTGCGGTTCATCCGATCAGTCAAGTTGTATCAAAAGCACTTGAGTGATTAGTATTATTAGGATTCATTTTCCCAAATTGACAAACCATCAGGTGAAAATACAACACCTAGATCAAACCATTACGTTGGCAAAATACCCAATGGAAGCAGGAACTCCTGAAAAGTGACCTCGGGGTGCTAGTCTCTGTCTCACCCTAACGGGTGAGTTATGAAAAATAGCCCCAGAGACTCCATCCATCCCACATATTCCTTGCAGGTAGCCATGAAGGTTTAGTTTTTAGACATACTCCAAGTACTCTCGGGTATATTTGGAGTCCACCCCTTTGCCTAATTTTAATTAACTCACACCTCAAATTTAACTTAAAACATACCAAGAGGCAATTGCAAAACATTCACTCCAAGCACATGCAAGTATATTGTTTCTATTTTTGACTCCATTCTAAAGCACTGGTTATTTTCTTGCTTTATATAAATATTGTGTCTCAGCATTGTGCTTTCATCTGTTCATCTTTTATATCTTGCCATCTTTGATTATCTATAGTTAAATTGCAAAAACCTAAGCAACTCATTCAATTTAACATCACAACACTAAGTAATTATACTTAGTAACTTAATAGGGTCTACCCCCCTTGGCTTCGTTAGGAGTTGAGCCTAAACCGAGGAGTCAAGAACAAGGTGACAGCCTTGACTCGAGACTTTCCCCCAAGGACACACCAAGTGCCTTGAATATTTCCGCTACATGACACAGGTGTGTGAAAGGCGGCAATAGGGTTTATAGAGAGAAAAAGAGAAATAGAGAGAATCATGGCTAGGGGTTTAAACAAAGAGAGAGAATGGAGGTTAAGTGTTTACATATACATCTAGAGAGGTCAAGGGTTAGGGATTTCAAGAGAGAGATAGAGAAATGTGGCACTACAAGATTAGAGAGAGAGAGAGATACATACAAATAGAGATTGGGGTTTAAGAGTTTAGAGAGAGAAAGAGATACATACAAATAAATATTCAAGTTTAACGGTTTAGAGAGAGAGAGAGAGAGAGAGAGAGAGTTTGGAGGTCAGTGGTTGAGAAAGAGTTATTTGCATTTAATGATAGATAAATATATATCTAGAGAGAGAGAGAGAGAGAGAGAGAGAGAGAGAGAGATGGGAGGTTAGGGGTTTATAGAGAGAAAAATAGGGAGATTACATGTTAGGATTTTTGAGATAAAGAGAGAGGGAACGACATTGGGTGCTTTGGGTTAGCAATTAAGAGAGAGAGAGAAAGATTCAATGTTAGAAGTTTAGATAAAGGGAGAGATTGGGGATTAGGGGTTTATAGAGAGAATAGAAATACATAATGGGAATCAGAGTTTTAGAGAGAGAGAGGGAGATTGGGGTTGGGACTTTGGAGAGGGAGAGAGAGAAAGGATGTTAGGGGTTTAAAGGTACAAAATGTGATATTCGGGTTAGGGGTTGAGAGAGAGGGGTAGAAAGGGAGATATATTGATGGTTAGGGGTTTAGAGAGAGAGAGAGATGGAGATTATAGGTTAGGGTTTTATAAAGAGAAAGAGAGAGATTCAGGGTTAAAGCTTTAGAGAGAGAGAGAGAGTAATATTAGTGGTTAGGGGTTGCAAAAGGGAGAGACAGATTCACGATTAGATGTTTATATAGAGAGAGAGATTCTGGTTTAGGGATTTAGAGAGAGCGAAGGGTTTAGGGATTTAGAGAAATAGGTTAAGAGTTTAGAGAAGGAGAGAGTGATTGAGGCTAAGGGTTTATAGAGAGAGAAATAAAAATAGAGAGGATAAGGATTGGGGGTTTAAACAGAGAGAGATAATGGAGGTTAGGTGTTTAGAGATACATATAGATATGTTAGGAGTTAGGGGTTTAGAGAGACTGATAGAGAGAGATGGGGCACTAGGATTTCAAAGAGAGAGAGAGAAAGAGATGAAGATTGGGGGTTAAGGGTTTAGAGAGAGAGAGATATATATATTTGGGTTCAAGGCATAGAGATTTATATATAGACAAAAATTAAGGGTTAGGGTTCTATATCAATAGATAGATATATAAATATATAGGTAGAGAGAGAGAGAGAGAGATTGAAGGTTAGGGATTTGAAGAGAGAGAGATTGGGGTTTAAAGGCTCAGAGAGAAAGAAAGATCAAAGGTTAGGGGTTTAGAGAGTGAAAGTGAGAGAGAGATTGTAGGTTAGGGTTTTACAGAGAGAGAGGGGAGGACATTGGATGCTAATGGTTTAGAGAGAGAGGCATTTTGTGTTAGTAATTAAGAGAGAGAGAGAGAGATAAGGGTTTAGAGAGAGGGGGGGTTAGGTTTTCTGTGTGTCTATGTTTCTCATTAGAATTTTAGAGAGATAGATATTGGGGATTATGGGTTTAGAGAGAGAAATAGAAATACATAATGGGAATTAGGGGTATAGAGAGAGAAAGAGAGATTCAAAGTTATGGATCTAGAGAGAGATATATATATAAGAGGTTAGGGGCTTATAGAGAGAGAAAAAGGGAGAAAGAGTAGGGTTTAGGGGTTTAGAGAGAGAGAGAAAGATATATCAGGGGTTAAGGGTTTAGAGAGAGAGAAAGAGAGGTTGGGGGCTAGGGGTTTGGAGATAGAGAAAGAAAGATAGGATGGGGGCTAGGGGTTTAGAGAGAGAGGAGGGAGAGAGACTAGAGGTGAGTTGCTTAGAGAGAGAGAGAGGGATAGAGAGATTGGGGGTTAGGGTTTTAGAGAGAGAGGGGGATAGAGAGATTGGGGGTTGGGGTTTCAGAAGGGAGAGGGATACAAATATTGGGGCTTAGAGTTTGAGAGAGAGAGATAGAGGGATATAGATATTGGGGGTTAGAGTTTTAGAGAGAGAGAGAGATTGGAGGTTAGGGGTTTAGAGAGAGAAAAATATTAGGGATTTAGAGAGCGACATAGATTAGGGGATATGGGTTTAGAGAGGTATAGATATTGGGGGTTAGGCATTTAGAGATAGAGAAAGATTGGGGGATAGGTGTTTAGAACGAGAATGGGGGCTAGGGCTTTAGATAGATATATATTGTGGGTTTAGTATTTAGAGAAAGCAAGATGATAGGGAATGGGGTTTTAGAGAGAGAGGGAGATATTGGAGCTTAAGGGTTTAGGATGAGAGAGATTACACATTAGGTGTTTAGAGTGATAGATAAATAGAAATA
>LPNX010886832.1:1020234-1062856 GCA_001517045.1 Pseudotsuga menziesii | reverse complement strand
TTCCTATAAAATAGGGATTTTTGGCTGGCAGTCTGTAAGCCCAGTTATATCCGCATAATTGTTCAGAAATAGAAAATATCAGTATTTGGGATATTTCATATATTTTTAGCTTGCTAGTTTAAAGTAGTTTGCTTGAGTTTAAAGTTAAAATCTAGCATAGAAGTGCTCTAATTGGCAGCCCTTTAAAGGTTTTACAATCCCAATATTTTTAGTTACTTGCTTGCTTTAGATCTAATTTTAGTGTAGGTTTTTTTCCATAATTTTTTGTGGTGTCCAAAAGCACTTCCGAAGTGTTTTTGGGACATTTCTAACACTTTATAGCTCGCTGGTTTTTTACAGAAGTTAGCAGGTTTGAAGGCTTGTTTGACGGAAAAATCAAAGATCTAAGCAATCAGAAGCCTCTTGAACCATCCCTCTTCCTTCTAGCTCTTTTCACAATAAGTTGGTAAGCTTACTTTCTCCAAAATTATAAGGAGAAATAAGCATTCCCCATCTTCTTTGATCAACTTGTAATCTCATAATAAAAAGTTTTGAGTAGGCTTCTAAGAGCCCACTCCCATCCCCCCTGGGGAGATTTGCGTCGGTGTGTTTTTCGCTTAGATTTTAACTTTTGCAGACCGTATACTTTTATTTCAATTTTCATTATCTTTTGGCAAAGTAATACAGATACTTACCCACTACTTCAATAGTGTAGTAATTAGAAAACTTCCAATTTCTGCATTTTACTTTTTCAGTAATCAATCCCCTTTGCTTTCCCGAGTAAGGTTCAAAAGACCTGAAAGAGACTCTTGGGGCTTTAATAAACAAGCAAACACTGTTCAAAAATACTTAAAAATTTCCAAGGCTCATCCCCATTATGCTCTAGATCTCTACGGTTTTGACCGACCAGTTGATCACATCCAGAAAGGGATTGAGTGACTAGCTTAATTAGATCTCACACTCTCAATTAACCTCCCAACAACGAAAATCTAGCATTGTGTTTTGCTTCGTGTGGGAAAATTGTATAGAGGAGGCGACAACAACTGAAAAGCGACCACGGGGCTTCGTCGGGCTTCTTTCTTGTTGGTGTAGTGTTGGACTTCCCCCCGTGACTCCATTCAGCCCACATTTTCTCATGTGCTACCACGCCTAATGAGTCTAGAGTCTAGACATACTCCCTGTACCTTCGTGGCATATCGGGAATCCTCTTCCCTCTAATCCACTCGTTAATTCATAAACTTAAAATCGACTAAGAACAATTGCAATACATTCAGCACTCCAACAACACTCTATTTCAAACTCCATTTTCAGCACTGGTCTTTTCTTTTTATCATATAAGTTTTTTCTTTAATCCACAATGTGTTAATTGATTATATTGTTCATGTTGTTGTCTTAATTACTATTGCAATCTCTTGTGCCATTTTTATAGAACTCCTCAACAACTTATTCAATCACAAACCACCACTAAAAGCTTAGTCAGCCTTAGTAACTAATAGGGTCTACCCCCCTTGGCTTCGTTAGGAGTTTGCCTAAACGGATGAGTCAAGATCAAGTAACAATACTTGACTCGAGACTTCCCCCCAAGGACACACTTAGTGACTTGAAAATTTCTACCACACCAACCTAACCCCCCACATGCGTGAAAGGCAGCAACAGGAAGGAGTTCCACTTTTAGGTTTCCTGGGTCCAACAATGAACAAATCTAAACTAACCAAGGGAGAAACCCTAACCAAGCTTTTTCTAAGACTAACTAAGGAAAACTTTGCTAACCCCAAATACCGACCTAGTTTTATTTTTAGGAAAGAGAGTCTAACCAAAGATAATTACTTAGATACGAGACATCCTTTAACCTAACGTTTCAATGATGTACAAGATAATAGATATAACCATAAGCATAAATAAAATACATGATACAAATGAAATAGAAGCATTTACATTAACATTTAACCATTGACTTCTTGAATAGTAAAATAACCCCCCAATCCTAAAATGACTTAATAGTCACAAGGATTGTCAAGCTACTATAGCCCTTAGATCCACCTGCCAAATCCAACGATGATGCTTGGCCCAATCTTCCAAAGCAGTAACCAAGCAGGATCAACCATACCTTTGGCCACACCACCCGACCTCACTCAATATGCATGCAAACAAGCAATCATAATGCTCATGTTAAAGAGCTTATTCATTCTCCTACCTACATATTCTAACATATGAACAAGAAAATACTAAGTCAAGTCAAATTTATAATGAAACCACCAAAGCATCTCATCCATGCCATGGTTTCTTCCCTTGTGCTTGGTGATGGACCAAGACAAGACAACATTAATCATAGAAGTAGTACATGCCAAAATCTCCACATAATTAAGGTTGGAAATGCACATAAAATTAAAGACATGAAAAATCATCATCCTCAAAACCTTTCCAAAATTGATAAGTATTGCCACAACTCTCTCTATCCAAATTTAGATAGGGATTGTATAAAAGTTTCCATCATGGGGTTGTCCTCTGAAAATTTCAGCAATTAAATGAGTATTGTTAGATGAAGAATCAATGTAAATTCTATAAATTTAGATGGGGAGGGAGGGTAGAAAATTTTCATTTAAAAAAAATTCCAGATAGAGACCAATCATCATATCCGATGGGCAAACAGGATTTGCCAAATGTCTCACATATAAGATCCTAAGACGAAGATGCATCTCATTTTCAAGTGCCACTTCTATTATGTGATCTAAGGTCATTACTATTAGTATTGCCTATACCATCAATCGGGGAGCTCCCTCTACGACTTCTTTCAATCTCACGATCATAAATGCCTTAGGCTATTCATGAGATAAATACTCAATCATTGTCATGGATATTAATTTTTGCTTGCTCTGCCCCATCTAGAAACCATTAGGAGGATCACCTCATATTTCTAGGTTGCGCCATCCAATCAAAGTAATAAGTAACTACTTGAACACTACGACACCTCATATGTAATGTCCTCTTCTAATTAAACACCAAAAGACACATGTTAACCTATTTAATTCCCATAGGTTCGAGCAGGTATTAATGAAAAAGAGAATTGACAGAGGACTAATAGTACCGGGAGCAGAAAAGAACATCACTTCAATGTAATTATGTCATAAGTAGATTAAAGAAGGCCATCAGAGTGGATATCAACAAGCATGCGAGCCTTAATTCACCTTGCATGCAACACTAGGCAATTAGGTTACATGCATGCAAAGTTAAGTCATGCAAAACCTAACGTTATAAAAGAAGATAAGTCGAACCAAAAAGGCATCCATGATTATTATTCACTTTTAAAAATTGGTTTCCAAAGCTTGGTGAGCAAGTTGGGTTTGAGGGCGTGATTCCTTAGCAAACAAGTGTTTTCAGCTGCAAAATTTATCTTCCCTAACCACTTTTTAGGATAGGTCACACAGATCTATCATCTGCACTTCAGACTATTCGTTATTCATCAAAGACCAAGCATACAAAAGATTGATCCTCCAAAAAGCCACGTATTTACTGTTGGGGTGAATCGAAGACTTTCAAGGCAGTTCGTATTGGACCAAAGAAGCAATATTTCTCATGCATGTTTCTTCCATACTCTTCAGACGACCTATATTACTCTATCCAGTGGTTTCCGGGAATTATCTTGCACATCTTGAGCAGTAGCGTATCATTCTATCCAGAGAAGGACATGGTGTTTGCATGGGCAACTTCCAATTTGAAGAAACAATTCACTATCTACCTAGAAGGCTTCAAAGTGTCTACATGTTGCACTCAATCTCTTCAAAGGACCTATAGCACCTTACCTGGGAAGATCCGGAGCTTCATTCCTCTTATCCAAGCATTTATCAAAGATCATACAAGAAGGAGGACGCAACTATTTTGCATGGGCGAATTGATTTCAAGAGGCAACACGTTTTCATCTTAATACTTGTTGCATGGCAAGCATGCCTTCTCCAAATTGTTCAACCATCCAAGCTATTAATATTAGTATGTCCTTACAGTTTATTTGAAGTTATTTTCATTGTAGATCTGAGCTTTTATCATTTCGGGGTTTGTGCACTATCTTGCCATTACATGAAAATTGATTGATAAATCCATAAAAGCATCAAAACTCTAAACCAATAAACAAAGACCTAATCCATATCAGTATAAAGAGAGAAAATATCAGTTCAGGATACTACAGTGGTATCAGAGCATGCTCCTGGCCAGTTGTGGGCTTGAACATGAACATGCAATAGCAAGTTAGAAGAATCCAAAAGATACTACTTTTGTCACATACAGAAGAAGAAGGGATAAGCATACAAAATATCCAAATCTAGAGGAGATCAACCTAGAGGATACAGAGTCAAAGGATATGACAGATTCACTGGCTGACAGGGGAAAAGGCAACTTAAAAGAAGAGGATAGGATGGCTTTCCATAGTCTCATCAGTGCTCTAAACGACTTGGCTAAAGGCCAAAAAGGGGTATTAAGTGCAATAAATAGGTTAGCCGATAAACGAGGGTAAGACCAAAATAAATGACAAGTCACGTAGGGGTAGAAGGCATCCACCAGTAATACTGGGAGACATGAATATACTATGATGTGGAATACTCCTCACACAACAAGCCTTCCAAACCCACCATGCCTCAGTTTTTGGAGAATCCCACCCAAGGACCGATCATGGCAGTTGAGCAAAATGAACCATTCGTGGCATATCTACAAGAATACAGGGACTTGGGGGATGATTGTCATTCAGCTATGTCATTTTCAGACTTTTGCAATATTAAAGTTAGGAACAACCCAAGAGGCTTGAACAGGGACTCAATCAAAACTATGAAATGCAAAAAACAGTGGGGAAGTTTCCCATCCGCAATTTTGATGGGACACGTAGTTGTTCACCTAGAATATGGGTGCAGAAGTTGGATACCTACTTCCAACTAAACCCTATGATAGAAGCAAATGCAATTAAATTGGCTACCTTGCATTCAGACGAGGAGGCCCATGAGTGATGGCACCATGGGCTAGTGACACTAGCTCCCAACACCATCACTTCATACAATGATTTTACACAGAGGCACATGGAGTGCTTTGATAAGAGGGAACCTGAGATACATTTCGAAGAGCTAGCTCAGCTCAAGCAGACAGGCAATGCAAAGACCTTCATATCAAAGTTTCAGGGAGTGGCGGTCATGGTGACAGATGTTTTAGAGAGCAGATTGGTCATGCTATTCACGAAGGCCTTAACCGAGCCTTTACATGGGTGGGTGAAAGCCTACAAACCATCCACTTTATAGGATGCCATCAGCAAAACTAGAGACTTACAAGACTTAGTTTCAAAAAACAGATTCCCCCCTAAAACAACTTTCCCAATCAAAGACAAAGATAAGAAACCTTTCCAAGAAGAATGGTCAAGAAAGAATTGGATGGATGATGACACTAGAAAAGAAATCAGAAGAAAGAAGTTGTGTTTCACTTGTCAGGAACCATGGGTCCCTGGCCACAAGTGCATAGGAAAAGCTAAATCCCATTATATCAAGGTATATTCCAATAGTGGGGAGGACGAGGATGAGGATGAGCATGAGCAGGGAAATGCAGAGGAGGAGTCACTTTAGGGAGAGCCCAAGGGCGGAGTCATTGCTACATTGTCAAGAGTTCCTAGATTTCATACTCTCTGAGTCAGGGGAGTAATACAGGGCCACAGAGTAGGTGTACTAATTGATGGTGGGGCAACCCACAACTTTATAGATATTGCATTGGTAGTTAGGTGGATAATTCAGATAGAGGAGTTCGAGGGGTTCATAGTAGCAGTGACGGGTAATAACAGCATGGAGTGCAGATACAATGTCACACTGGGAAACTACAATATGACAAACTCTTTCTATGTGGTAATTGTAGCAGATACAAATGTAGTATTAGGGGTTCAGTGGCTCTATTCTATAGGGAAGTATACTATTGATTATCGGACCATGGAGATGGATTTCCAAAGACAGGATGGCAAGAAAGTAGTCTTGAGGGGCATGAACACTTAACCCCCCCCCAAGCCAGTATGATCACAAAGGATGGAGACAGTGCTCAGACAAGGAGATATAGAGTGGGAAGCCGAGTGCCTAGTCACATTCTAGAAGCCACCAGATAGCAACAAATAGCATCCCACAGACATCCAGGCGTTGCTACAGAAGCATTCAGAGATCTCCCAACAAGTAGACCTCCTGACCGTGGGTGCGAGCACATCATCAAGCTAGAGGAAGGGACCCACGTAGTTATCACCACTCCTTATAGGCATCCAAAAAGGTACAGAGATGAAATAATAAAAGAAATTAAAGAGTTACTTGAGTTGGGTTACATACGACCAAGTTCCAGCCCGTTTGCATCCTTAGAGGTATTGGTCAAAAAGAAGGATGACACATTACAGATGTGCGTCGATTACAGGGCCCTTAACAAGAAAACTATCAAAAACAAGTACCCCATCCCAAAATTGATAAGTTGATAAATGAGTTGCAGGGGGCAAAGTACTTCTCTAGTCATGCCTTTTGGGATTACAAATGCAATAGTTACTTTTCAATCCTAAATGAATCACACTTTCAAAGTTCAGTTGCGTAAGTTTCTACTTGTGTTCTTTGATGATATATTTATATACAATAAAACATGGGAAGAGCATTTGAGAGCCTTAGATGAAGTATTGGAAATTCCGGGAGAACAATCCCTATATGCCAAAATATCTAAATGCGAGTTTGATATGCAAGAAATGTTATATTTAGGGCATATAATAAGTGCCAATGGAGTATAGGTTCATATGAAAAAGATTAGAGCCATTCTGGATTGGCCTACACCGAAAAATGTAATGGAGTTGAAAGGATTTTTGGGCCTTTGCACTTACTAAAGGAAATATGTTAAAGAATTATCACAGTTGACAACATCCCTTACAGATCTTATAAAGAAAGGGCAATCAGTTGGATAGAAGAGGCACAACAGACATTTGAGAGAATGAAAAGATTATGAGTTCATGTCCCATTTTGGCGTTACCTGACTTTACTCAACCATTTGTATTAGAATGTGATGCTTCAAGAGAGGGCATAGGAGCAATATTGATACAAAACCACCATCCAATAGGATTTGAAAGCAGAAAACTAAGATTATGAACGCCACTACTCTATAGATGATGAAGAAATGCTAGCAATCTTACACGCCTTACCAAAATTTAAGCAGTACTTGGTGGGTAGCAGGTTTAAAATCAAGACAAATCACAAAAGCCTCAGGTACTTTTAGGAACAAAAAGAATTAAATGAAACACAACAAAAATGGGTCAGCAAGATCCAAGCTTATGACTTCAAGATTGAATATGTGAAGGGAAAGAACAATGTTGCAACAAATGCACTAGCTAGACGGTTGGCCACCTTATCTCTCATGAGTATATCTACAGACTGGAAGTCTCATCTCCTGGTTGAATATTATAAGAATAAATTTACTTGTGAGTTACTAGATGGAAAGATACAGGAAGACAAATACAGCGTGATCGATGACATCATTTACTACAAGAATAGGATCTACTTAGTTCTGGAGTCTACCTTAAAGGAAAAGATTTTGCAGGCTTCGCATGATTCATCACTGTCAGGACATCAGGGCTTCTTTAAAACATACAAACATATTAGAGAGAGGTTCTCATGGAAGGGCCTCAAGGAGGATGTAATGCAGCATGTCCGGGAGTGTAGTATTTGCCAACAAAACAAAGTAGAGCACACTCATCTGGCAGGGTTACTTCAGCTGTTACCTATAGCCGAGCAGAAGTGGGAGAGCATCTCAATGGATTTCATTACAGGTTTTCCCAAGGTACAAGGACGAGATTACTTATACGTGATGGTGGATAGACTGACAAAGTTTGCCCATATCTTTACCATCCCTTCCGATTATTTCGTAGTGTAGGTAGCAGAGTTGTTTTTCTGAGAGGTCTTCAAATTACACAGATTGCCTAAGACTATTGTCAGTGACTGAGATAGCAAGTTCACCAGTGCCTTCTAGCAGGAGCTTTTCAGGTTGGTTGGGACACAATTAGTGACTAGCACAAGTTATCATCCTCAGAGTGACAGACAAACAGAGATAGTCAACAAATGGAATGGAGGATATCTAAGGAATTATGTAGCAGGGAAACAGAGGACCTAGATTAAATGGTTTCATCTTGGAGAGTATTGCTATAACACTACACACCATATGTTTATTGAGATTCTCCTTTCAAAGCACTATATGGCTATGAGGCATTAAACTTTGCAAACTTAGTCTTTGGAGATAGCAAAGCACCTAAAGCAAAAGATTGGATCCAAGACAGTAGGGATATTCTCAAGATACTTAAAAAAAATCTACAAACAGCACAGAACCAACAAAAGTTGTACGCAGACGGACATTGGATTGAGCACAGTTTCGAGGAGGGAGACTTGGTATACCTACGACTACAGCCTTATAGACAGTCATCACTCAAGAAAAAGAGAGCAAAGAAACTGAAGCCTCGCTTCTATGGTCCTTATAAGATAATCTAAAAAGTTGGGGAAGTGGCTTATGAGCTCAAGCTTCCCAAGGAGAGTAAAATACATAATGTGTTCAATGTGTCAAGTCTTAAGAAAACATTAGGACAACAAATCACTCCATCTACCAAGCTACCTCCATTGGATGATGAGGGGCTTCTAGTGTTGATTCCAGAAAAGATTCTACAGGTCCGAGAAAGAAAGCTAAGAATCAGGGTAATCCATGAATATTTGGTACAATGGAAAGAGTTACCTATTGAAGATGCCACATGGGAAGAAGAACATGTATTGTAGCATCCCGATTTACAGTTGCTTGAGGACAAGCAATTTCAAGCAAGGAGTACGGTAATGTCCTCTTCTAAATAAGCACCACAAGACACCCATTAACCTATTTAATTCCCATAGGTTCGAGCAGGTATTAATGAAAAAGGAAATTGACTAAGGACTAATAGTACGAGGAGAAGAAAAGGACATCACGTCAGTGTTATTATGTCATCAGTAGATTAAAGAAGGCCATCGGAGTGGATATCAACAAGCATGTGGAGCATGCAAGCCTTAATTCACCTTGCATGCGACACTAGGCAATTAGGTTGCATGCATGCAAAGTTAAGTCATGCAAACCGTAACGATATAAAAGAAGATAAGTGGAACCAAAAAGGCATCCATGATTATTATTCACTTTTGAGAATTGGTTTCTAGAGCTCAACGACCAAGTTGGGGTTGAGGGCGTGAGTCCTTAGCTATTAAGTGTTTTCTGTAGTGAAATCTATCTGCCCTAATCACTTTTTAGGATAGGTCACACAGATCTATCATCAGCACTTAAGACTATTCATTATTCATCAAAGATCAAGCATACAGAAGATTGATCCTCCAGAAAGCCACGTATTTACTGCTAGGGCGAATTGAAGACTTTGAAGGAAATTCATATTGGATCAAAGAAGTAATATTTCTCGTGCATGTTTCTTCTATACTCTTCAGAAGACCTATATTACTCTATCCAGTGAATTCCGAGAATTGTATTGAACATCCTGAGCAGTAGCGTATCATTCTATCCAGAGAAGGACGTGGTGTTTGCATGGGCAACTTCCATTTTGAAGAAACAATTCTTTATCTACCCAGAAGGCTTCAAAGTGTCTGCATGTTGCACTCAATCTCTTCAAAGGACCTATAGCACCTTACTTGGGAAGATCTGGAGCTTCATTCCTCTTATCCAAGCATTTATCAAAGGTCATACAAGGAGGGCGCAGCTATTTTGCATGGGTGAATTGATTTCAAGAGGCAACGCGTTTTCATCTTAATACTTGTTGCATGGCATGCATGCCTTCTTCAAATTGTTCAACCATCCAAGTTATTAATATTGGTATGTCCTTACAGTTTATTTGAAGTTATTTTCATTGTAGATCTAAGCTTTTATCATTTCAAGGTTTGTGCACTATCTTGTCGTTACATGCAAATTGACTAATAAAGCCATAAAAGCATCAAAACTATGAACCAATAAACAAAGAGCTAATCCATATTAATATAAAGAGAGAAAATATCAGTTTGGAATATTACATCATACCACAAATCAGTAAGACCTCAGACCCCTCCTTGAGCTCCACCGCCCTGATGTTAGAATTTTGACTTAAAAGCAATTATGTTAGACTTTCATTCATTTAGCATATCACATCATAATAATTGCATGCATAAGGATCACTGAAAAAAGACATTCAACAATAAACACAAAGATTAATCCTGGGAAAACCCTCTCACGGGAAATACCCAACTTAACTTCTCAGTATAGATTCGTCAACCAAGTACAATGTCACAGTGTTAACAAGAAGCTAATAATCAAACCCAAGAACAAGAGATAAATGTCTTCCAAGTCTTCTACAACCCAATATAGTCTTTTTAGCTGGAGCAAACCTCTTCCTCATGTAGAAGCGAACTTGCTTGTTGTGAGTGTGTGTCTCAAATGAGGAGTGTGCCCTCCTTATTTATACTTGCCTTTTGGGTGACTTTTCCTAATGGGGTCGACTTGTCTTTTACAAGTACAATACATAAAATAATAATATCTTTTGTAGTCGACATTACAATACAATATAACATTCTTTTTAGTGTTTTACTGTTTACATACAAACATATTAAGATAAATACAATAAGAATATCTTCCGAAACTGCATCTTAATTCAACACCTAAGTGGTCAACTAACATCTTCGAGGCCTCTAAAGAGTTGTCCTAACAAGCCATAGACCATTCACCACTAAACTGACAAATGAACTAGCTCTAGACAGATCCAGAGTAAGGCACCTCATGCTCATCAAACCATCCCCCAAATTTAGAGGAAAAGTCAAGGGTCTATTCAGAGTTTATTTCCTTCAATATTGGATAGTAGAAGAGTGGGGCTACCTTCATCCTATGCTTCCCCTAGGATCATACAGTCGCACCCCCTCAATCCTAATCACCCCTTGGAGGACATCATCTTCCATTGCATTAGTCCTTTAACAACAATCAATGACTCCAAGAGTGAGCCTATACCTCAATTCCACCCCCCACCTCAACCATCAAGACTAGCAAGCCCTGACATCCTCTTTCTTTCTCTCTCTCACTCGATCAGCACCAGGAACGACCTCCCTATTGTATTACTTTACTTTACTTTACTGTTGTATCCAGAAAGCCCTCACATCCTCTTTCTCTATCTCTCAATCAGCTCTGACATCCTCTTTTTCTCTCTCAGTCAGCACCAGGATCTCCAATCTTTGGCCTCCCTATTGTATTACTTCAGTTAACTTTACACTGCTAGGACATACCTTAGCTAGACACTTGGTTATTCATCTTTATTTTTAGGCATTTTTGTTGCTTTCACACTCCCACATTGTATTGGCACTAGTTAAACTTCTTAGTCCCATTGACCTACTTTTGTGGTTATTCATTGAACATTAATACAACCATCTTATCCTATTTTACCTATTCTAAGACCATAGCTAGAAGGCTGAAGCCTATTCTATCCATGGGCATATCATGAGAGCAGCAAGGATTCTTACATGATGTCACGGTTGACATGGGTGGAGGCGAAAATCCTGGGGTACCGATGGTAAGCAACAAAATGTTATCAGGACCATATTTGCCATAAATGGTTGTTGAGAATCTACCTTTGCCACATGTCAGATCAATTCCGACTACGAAATATAAAATTGTAACTACTTTTTTTAAGGCTTATATGGATATTAAATCTGAAGAGTTTTGATTGGAAATAATGTCCATACACTCCGCATTCCTAGCAAGTAATTATGTGATATTTTGCAATGCAAAAGCTTATGGAAATCTCCCATATGGGTTCAGAAGTTGCTTATGTTTTTGCAACTGATTCATGCAATTCGTTATTCTAAGGCTCTGAAGTATCTGGGAGCTGACCTGCCAAAAATGGAACGGAAAGAAACGAACAAAAAAAACGAACCTTTCGTCGAACCGCAACCTTGTTCTATCCTCAAACAATCAGGAAGTCCGCTCTCATTGAAACACGTAATGGCCTTGAGCACCTCAATCCCATATTCTTCTAGGAACTTCACAATTAGAAATTTCACCGGCACTTAACATTCGAAATTCACCTACACTTCCATAAATTTTAAAAAGTGCGAACGGGAGGAAGAAAAGGCATTAAGCGGTGAAAATCCTAATAATTTGAGAGTATACGGTAAAGTTTTGATAGTAATCTATCAAAATATACCTATTATTAAGTATTTAATGAGAATGATTTTTTAACTAAAAATATTTTTATCACGTTATGTATAATATTTGTTATGATTTCATTTTATGTTATTATAATAATTTTATCATTTAATGTCACGTTATGTTTCTATAATTTTTGTTTTAAATAATTGTTATGTATAGAGGAATCAAAGTTAGCTCCAGGGGTTTGCTCAATTGGTAAGACGTCCGCACACTCTCTTGGTTCGGGGGGAGGTCACGGGTTCGAGCCTTGAGTCCTCTGGGGTCAGGCCTTCTGCTAGGATGGTCGGCGGTTTACCACCTCTACCATCCACGAATGTCGGTAAGTATTGTTGGGTTTCCCATGGATATTTCCATCTGAAAAAAAAGAGGAATCAAAGTTACATAGTTTCAAGAGTATAAACTCTGTAAGCTAGATGGTCGAAAAGAGTTTACCAAAAAAGGCTATAGAATTCCAAAATGTTTATGAACTGTGCAAATTACTTAGTCAGTACAAGTACAAAAAGACAGCCTTTGAAATCCTTCGATAAAAACTAGTATTCATGTCAAATCAAAACATCTCGGAGATAAGAAAATCTGCCACCTTAAAGACATATAGAGAGTCAGAATCAACCAATAGGTCTATAATGTATTCTTCAAAATGGATAAAGTCATCCATAGGTCCAATTGCTTTCTTTGAAAGATGATCAGCCTAACCATTTAATTCCCAAAAGATATGAGAAAAGCAAATGTCAAAAAAACCATCTAACAGTTCATGAATCTTTACAACCAAATGATCAAGTTGGAGCACTTGCAGACCAGAGATACCAGTTTCCCAGTAAACCACAACCCTCGAATCTCCAAAAATCTTAAGGTTGAAGATGCCCCTTTTCTACGAGAACCAAAGTATTCCCCGAAGGGCCAAAAGGTCATCCTTTGTATTACTACCATAACCAACACCCATCCTCATTAAGACTTGATGACCTTTTTTTTAATTTTGAGGACCATACCAGCCCCACACATTCCCCCTTAGCAGCACCATCGAAAAAACCAAAAGACAATTCATCCTCCACAAGTGGCATCATTAGAGATCTAATTTTTTGTTGAGGCCTTATTTTTATAAACTCCTTGAGAGAGAAAATCACTTTAGAACAAACATAAAAACATGAAGACTTTATGTCTTCAAAGATACATCGGTTCCTAACTTTCCAAAACTCTCAAATAGTAAATAGGAGCAACTCCATAAACTTGACTCTAGAATGAAACCACTTGAAGAAACAATCTTGAAAGTTTGATAAAGTCCAATTATCCTCATGATGAAGAAGCCTACGTAACTCATACCAGACAGATCTAAAAAAATGGCACTTATTGAAGATATGTGAGATAGTTTCAACTACCATACGACATAAAACACAAATCCCGGGACCAATAAATCCATGTTTTAAGAGGTTGTCCCAAGTTAGGATTTTGTTTTCTAAACATAACCATAGGAATCACCTAATTTTTAGGGGAATGCTCCATTTCCATATTTTTTTTGTCCACCATTTAGGATTGTGGAGAACCTCTTGAGAAATAATAGCCTCGTAGGTTTTTTTAATTGCGAGCACGCCATTGGCATCATCCCAGTCCCAGACTTATGCATCTTCGAGATCTGATAATGTAATTCTTGCTTTATTCATAACCAAATTAATTTATTCCATTCATCGGCAACCTCCTCCAAGATACCTATATCATTTTCCAAATACTAATAGGATGAGGAATCGTTAGAGGTAGTTGTTTGTCTAACCTGTGCAAAAACCTGAATATTCCTCTTATGCAATTGAGCTAACAAAGAGGTCGATAACCTTTAACTCTCTCTAGAACCAACAAAAGGATCAATTGTGATGAAGACCTGAGTGCCTCTACCAATTTTCCAACACAACCAGTCGCTCAAATGTGGAAAAGTTTTAAGAAGTCCTCTCCAAATAATCGAATCAGTTCTAACAAAAAAAAGTTGGTTGTCGAATCCACTACAATATTTACAAGGTTGTAAGATATTTAGTCTTAAAAAATTTACTCCATAGACCATCTCCAAAAATCCCCCTCCATAGGATTTTAACACTTAGAACTTGGATAAACCAATTCAGATGCTTAAGACCCCAACCACCTAGTTGTTTTGGTAAGGATATACTTTCCCAAGATGTTAAATGGAATTTAGAGGTCTGCACATTTCCAGCCCACAAAAAATGGAATATATTATTTGTAATGTTGTTAATGACGAAAGCTGAAACCATAGCAAGGGAAACCAATAAACCAATTACTTATCCTCTTGTCCACCTTCTGAAGTATCCAATTCTAGTCTTCTTTCCAATATTAGTTTGGTTTTACGAAATATCCAAGGTATTTAAACCCTGAATCCAATTTCTCCATTTTATAAGGAAAAATTAATCGAATTTTATTACAAATCCCTGCATATGGATAGTTATACCAAAACATGGATTTTTGGATACTAATAGCCATCCGAGAGGCATTGCAGAAAGTTTTAATTAAGGACCAGTAATTATGCCATTGAATCATAGATCCACTCCCAAATAACAATACATTTCCAACAAAAAGAAGATGATAGATAAAGAGCAAATGTGAAATTTTAATCCCTTTAATCTTCATTTCCTTTTTAGTGATGTCAATGAACCTGCTAAGTCCTTCAATAACTAAAAGGACCAATAAGGGAGAAAGTGGACACCCGTGCCGAAGACCTTTGTTGCAAGTGAAGAAAGAGGTAGGAGAGTCATTAACAAGAACCGCAAAGGTGGCCAATGAGATACAAGCCATAATCCAATTTGTCACTTCCACAAGGAGACCGATCTTAATCAAAACAAACCTAAGAAAATAATATTTCTCGATGCTTGCTCTATTTTGATACAAGAATGAATATAGAGAGAGAGAGAGAGAATTTGAAAATTCATCATGGATATCTAGGGGATGATCACACACCATGAACCCATAATCTCATGTACAAGGTGTAAACACTTATGGAGTAACCTCAAAAGATAACACTCCCTTTTTACAATGAAAGTGTTTTCACCAACATTTGTTCAATCCCTTTGCAACTCCACCAAAACTATCATTTGAAGATCTATACCTATTGAAATCTTAGAATCGACCATTGTATCTTAAAAAGGAATTGTCATCCATGCTATCATGGAATCTCGATCCTCCAAAGAATACTGACCACCTTTGAATATGAAGGAACATAACATTGGATCATAAGAAACTTGCCAAAACTCAACATCCATTAAGTCATCATCATAAGATAAAATATTTGGACACCACATCATGAGTTATTCATGACATTGCAAGGATAATCACATCCCAATATAAGAAAAATACAAGTGGGTCACATCTATCACATCACAAAAATAAAAATTTACATAAATCAACTAGATCCTAAAATACCAAGCAGCTCATAGTATAGGTAACAACACATGCAATGCTATCAACAACTTCTAAACATGAGAATCCCTCTCATGCAACTCAAATATTTTAGCAACTGAAACAACCTAAATTTGGTCAACTCCCTCATCTTGAGAGTAACACCATGGTCAACTATGTTTATCTAATAGAATTCAACAACCATGTATATATAGTCTACAATATTCCTATCAACTGTAAATCTTGAATCGTTCCTAACATCATCCTCCATCAATGTATCATGCCTTTACTCCTTTAGATAGATAGAAGGCTCACAAATGAAAGAAACCAACAAAACATGGTTAACATATCTGATCCTACGAGGTATACTCACCCTTACTAAATATCTAGGAACCCCTACATGCTCTCAACCCTTCTCAAAACTATAGGGTAATCCAACCTATCGTTGGAATGTATGCAAGGCTTGCTAGTGGAACAACAAGTAATTGATAAAGACCATCCTCTCTCATTACTTTAGCCAAAGTCCTTGGACTAGATAGACTACAATCACTAATGGTGCATTGTTGTCCCTCAAATGCAAATCTCCATTGTACATTTGTCATACAAGAAACTTAAGGAAGTTTCTTCTTCAAACCAAGAAGAAAACAAATATTGTTGAACCCGAGAACATCACCTGCAAGCATCTAGAAGGAATTAAGTTAACGCATCAGGTAGTATGATTAGCATCATTGTCAAGATCCACACTCATGCCTCCCTCTCTCCTAAAATTTGCTTAAGCATTATCTTTCATTTGCCATATGTATCAAAGCTCCATTTTCCACATAGCATACAACACTAGACACATTGTTAGAGGATAAGAGATATGGAAGGGAAACAATAATCTCCAATTGAAAGGGATCCTCCTGCACACCTCCAGTAGTCCTAGTTGAAACATATTTCATACCCTTTCCCTTCTTCATTGGGCATTTGTTGGTATAATGTTCCATCTTGTGACGTCGAAAACAAATCACTTTACTCAAGTACTTATTTCCTTTATCTATACCTCCCTTCTTGTAGCCTATCCTTCTACCCTTATTCATTCTCTCAATGATACCAATCGCATCTACTTCATCTTGTGGCTCTAAACAAGAATATAATTTGATTTGTTCCTACACAAGATGAACCTAAAGGTTTGGAAACTTTATCAAGGTCTATTGAACACAAACACACTGAATAAAAGTTATCCAAGAAGGAATAAATCTATTCAAAGTAATGGGCACCAACTCCTAATACTTTCCAATGTTGGCTAAGTGATCTCTCAACATAATGATCCTATTCAAGTAGCTCACCATAATATCTATCTTTCTGGTAGTATAATTATCATCATTGCCAAGATCTACACTCATGCCTCCCTCTCTCCTAAAATTTGCTTATGCATGATCTTTCATATGCCATATGTCTCAAAGCTCCATTTTCCACATAGCATACGACACTAGACACATTGTTAGAGGATAAGAAAGATGGTAGGGAAACAATAATATCCAATTGAAAGGGATCCTCCTGTACACCTCGATTAGTCCTAGTTGAAACCTATTTCATACCCTTTCCCTTCTTCATTGGGAATTTGTAGGTATAATTTTCCATCATGTGACGTTGAAAGCAAATCACTTTACTCAAGTACTTCTTTCGTTTATCTATACCTCGCTTCCTGTAGCCTATCCTTCTACCCGTATTCATCCTCTCAATGATACCAATCACATCTACTTCCTCTTGTGGCTCCAAATAAGAATAAAATTTGATTTGTTCCTACACAAGATGAACCCAAAGGTTTGGAAACTTTATCAAGGTCTCTTGAACACAAACACATTGAAAAAAAGTCATCCAGGAAGGAACAAACCTATTAAAATTAATGGGTAACAACTCCTAATACTTTCCAATGGTGTATAATTGATCTCTCAACATGATGATCATATTCAAGTAGCTCACCATAATATATATCTTTCTGGTAGTATAATTAGCATCATTTCCAAGATCCACACTCATGCCTCCCTCTCTCCTAATATTTGCTTAAGCATGATCTTTCATATGCCATATGTCTCAAAGCTCCATTTTCAACATAGAATACATCACTAGACACATTGTTAGAGGATAAGAAAGATGGCAAGGAAACAACAATCTCCAATTGAAAGGGATCCTCCTATACACCTCCAGTAGTTCTAGTTGAAACCTATTTCATACCCTTTCCCTTCTTCATTGGGCATTTGTTGGTATAATGTTTCATCTTGTGACGTCGGAAACAAATCACTTTACTCAAGTACTTATTTCCTTTATTTATGCCTCCCTTCTTCTAGCCTATCCTTCTACCCTTATTCATCCCCTCAATGATACCAATCACATCTACTTTCTCTTGTGGCTCTAAACAAGAACATAATTTGATTTGTTCCTACACAAGATGAACCCAAAGGTTTGGAAACTTTATCAAGGTCTCTTGAACACAAGCACACTAAATAAAAGTCATCCATGAAGGAACAAATCTATTCAAAGTAATGGGCACCAACTCCTAATACTTTCCAATGGTGGCTAACTAATCTCTCAACATAATGATCCTATTCAAGTAGCTCACCATAATATCTATATTTCTCATATGAAAGATTGAAAGTTAGTTGCTTAGGAGTGTCTATCAAGAAGCACAAGAGTTTTGAAAAACTTAACTAAAGCTCCAAACATGTCCTTAGTGTCATCTTCTTTGTAATGTGAGAAATTACATTACCCTTCATAAATTTAAGAATTATTAAGTTAACCTTGGCATCCATCCCATAAGGTGTTTATTGCGCCAAGAGGTTCTCTACAACTTAGTATGGGGGAGATGTTGTCTTGTAATGCATAATGTACATGAACATGTCGGCTCAAAAATAAAAATAATAAAAAATAAAATAAAAATTCATGTCAGCTTAATTTGATATAATATATATTAATATCAATAATAACAAACCATTTTTAGTTAATGAATGCAACTTTCTTGTGTTTGTAAGATTTATGTGTTATAGTTTACAACATGAAATAGTTGACATTTAGGAAAAAAAATCGCTCCAAGAAAGCTCCAGAAGATTTGAATCTTCCAGGTCTGTTTTACTGAATTTTGTTGCATTCTCTGGCCAATCAGCTCGTTGGTTCGCTGTTGTGGGTGCCAATTCAAGCTCCACGTTGTTATGCTTGCTCTATGGGCCTTTTCTGCAGGTTCTTTCGACGGTCTAGTTTCTGTTCTCTCTTTGATTGGATCGATTTAGTCCTAGGATCATTTTGTATTTTTGTGGTTGGCTCTTCTCTGCTTGCTCGTCCTGGAGCTTGATTACAGGCTTGGTGGAGGTTTGTCATTGGATATGTTGTTTGTTCATCATACCATGCACTGATGTTTGTATGTCTGGTTCGTCTTGATTTGTTTGGGATTTGAGATTTTTGCCCCATAGATTGTGATCAGAGTAATTGGGCTCTGTTGATTGAGCCTTTAGTCCCTGCGGGGATCTCAGTGCTCTTGGCTTACTTCCTCTTTGCTTTTGGTTCGATTTTTGGGTGTCTTTGTCTTGTGTTCTGGTACTTCTGTCTTATGGCTGCTTCGAGCTCTCCTTGGTGGTTTTCCCTCCTTCATGGATGCTGGTGGGGACCCTCCTCCTCCTCTTCCTCCTGAATTGGATGCTTTTAAAAGGTTGGTTGCATCATGTGGCAAGAGGAAAGGAGGTCCTTCGCATAGATTTGTGAAGAAGGTTGACATCCCCTCCGTCAAGCTGCCCGCCAATAGGATTTTTCGATCGGCCCTCAATATTGCTGAGCGTGGGCTCATCGAGAAATTCACTGGCCTCTGGCCTTCTCCCAAGGCTATCGACAGTTGGGTTCAAAGAAATTGGAGGCCCTTAGTTTCTGAAGGCATCTGAAGTCACTTCGTTAGTAGAGGCTACTTAGTCTTTGTGTTCGACTTAGTCGAATACCGTGAGCTCATTTTCTGAAATGGCCCTTACTTCATGGGCCCTCAGTGTCTTTATCTGAACAAATGAACTCCTGATTTTGACCCTACCCAGGATGTTCCATCTGCAGTCCATGTCTGGGTAAGGATCCCTCACTTACCTTTACACTGTTGGAACTATCCTCTGGAAGCCATTGGGAACAAACTTGGAAATTACATCGACAGGGCAGAAAGGAAAGACCAATATTCATGTGTAAGAATCTGTGTAGAAGTTGACTTGGAGATTTGTCTGCTAGAGGTGATTAGGCTAATATTAGTTGATTGGTATTACATTCAAGAATTGAACTATGAGAAAATTCCTTTTAAGTGTCAATTCTGCCATGGTTATGGCCACTTTTCCCGTAACTGCAAGAAAAAATCTGAAGAGGAGCTTCAAATCGAGAAGGATGACCAGTGGACCCAAGCTAAGAAAGCAAGAACTTCCAACTAGGATCTTAGAAAGAAAGGAAAAGATGGAAAGAATCTGAAAGGTGTCGTTTCTGTTGGGAAGCTTCCAAATCCCCAAGTGGTATAAAATACATCTTCCAATTATTTTTCTACTTTAAGTACTCCTGAAGCTTTTGTTCTTGAATAAGGCGAGTTGCCTCAACTAGAAGGTCTTGTCGATGTACCCGATCTTCCATTGGAACAAGTCATAGTTTCCAATATGGATCTTTCTAGGGATGGTGATCCCTTGCATTCTCTAGAGGGAGATAAAGTTTATCCTTCTTAAGCTGACATAACTAGGAAGAAGCAGGATGTTTGTTCTGACTCTTCTTATGAAGATTCAATCGAGCATCTCTCTAAAAAGGCTGGTAGGAAGTCAAAAAAGGAGACCCGTGAAGAAGAGGTCGAGAGGCTTAAAATGCAAGGCAGTCAGTCCACTATTTAAATGTCTTTCGTAGGAGCAAGAGGTCAAATCCCCCAAAGGGAGTAATCACTCCCTCCCAAATGGGTAAATAATGCAGATAAAATCTTGGAATTGCAAGGGATTAGGGAACCCAATCAAAGCTGTAGCTATTAAATATTTGATGAAGATGGCTCCCTCGAAAATTCTCTTGTTCCAAGAGACCAAGCTAGAGGAGGAAGCTCTTCTTCTCCTTAGTAAAACTAAATGGAATTTGAATGCCGGCAAAGCTGTCAGCGTGAGAGGTTCCTCTGAGGGTTTAGCTACTCTTTGGAGTGATGAAAAGTTTCAGCTAAATAGATGGTTTGTTACCCAGCATTGGATCTTCACATACCTCTACCATATCTCTAGTAAGATCTCTCTTGCACTCTTTAATCTATATGTTCATGTTAATTACAGTGAAAAGAGAAAATGCTGGAAAATGCTATCCAGTTTTTTAGAGTCTATTTCTCCCTCAAACACAGTAGTCGTTGGAGACTTAAATATATCTTTAGCCCCTAGTGAGAAAAAAGGTGGGCTCCATGGTAAAGATCATCTTCAAGATACGGTGGAAGATATGATTCTTGCCTGCGATCTGATTGACATTAAGCCAAAGTTTGGACGCTTCACGTGGTCCAAAAATAGAGTTGGTTCAGGAAACATTTCTGCCCGGCTCGACAGGTTTCTAATTCACAGCTCTCTATTGGATGGAAAATCCATTATATCTTCAAAATTTTTGCCTAAACTCATGTCTGATCATCGCCCTATTTCTTTGTTATTCGAAAAAGAAGACAATCTCGGTCCAATACCATTTAGTTTCAACCCACTCTGGACTGAGAGAGATGGCTTCATGGATATCATCTAGCAAGCATGGTCTCATTATGTAGATGGATCACCCAGTTTTCTCTGGGAGCAGAAGATAAAAAGAACGAAACTTGCTTTGAAAAATTGGGCCAAAACTTCTCTAAAAACTCCAACCAGCTCCAGGAAAGCGAGAGTGGTTGAGTTATCAATGATTCAAATAGAAATGAGAGGTAGATAAATCACAAAAAATCAATTAGCTATTGAACAATTTGCTCAATTTGAAACCTCTCAATCCTTTCGTCAAGAAGACGAAATCCTTTAGTTGAAGTCTCGTAGCCTCTAGTTATAGGCGGGTGATAAGAATATTACCTACTTCCATCGCCAATGTAGGGCCAGACTGTCTTGGAACCGTATTTCATAAATCTCTACTGGTGATTGGGTTATCATTAAAGGTCAAGATCTTCTAAAATAGGTTGCTAGCAGGCACTTCCAGCTCTTGTTTCATGAAGATGGTCTCGCTACTGGTGATATGTCTACTGAAATTTTGGACAAGATACCTTCTCTTGTCAGTCTAGAGGATAATCAAGCCTTATTGAAACCCTTTTCCGAACAGGAAATTTTGGATGTCATTTGGGCAATGGAGCCGGACAAAGCTCCTGGGCCAGATGGATTTTCCTTTCATTTTTACAAAGTTTGTTGGAACATAATCAAATCTGATCTGATTCGTATGGTGATAGCTTTCCAAAAAAAAGCTAAAGTTGGTGGGTGTACAAATTATACTTTCCTTTCTCTAATCCCTAAGGAAGTAAATCCTTTTTCTTTTGATAGGTTCCAACCCAAATCTTTGTGCAACGCCTCTTACAAGATTTTAGCCAAACTCCTCGCCAATAGATTCAAGCTATTGTTAGGTAAGTTGATCCCTCCTCTTCAGGGGGGTTTTGTAAAAGGCAGGCATTTGGTCAATAATGTCATCCAAGTTCAAGAAGAAATTCACTCAAGTTTCCAAAGGAAGTAAAAAGGCATGTTAATTAAGCTGGATATGAAAAATTCCTTTCACCGTGTAAAGCTTCCCTTCCTCTATGAAGTGCTTCTTTCTTTTGGACTTAGCTCTGAGTTTGTGAATTTGATTAAATCTTGTACTTATAGGCCCTGAATTTCTCCTCTTGTTAATGGTAGACCTACTGAATTTTTCAAGCCACTCGTGGCCTTCGGCAAGGATTCCCGATGTCACCCTTTCTATATATATTGATGGCATAAACTCTTAGAAGAAAACTTATAGCTGAAATGGATGTTGGATATATCCCAAGCATTAAGATTGCTAGGGGAGTTGACCCAATTAACCACGCTCTCTTCGCAGATGACTCTCTGCTACTAGGAGGAGCCTCATTGAATATTGCCAGGGCCTTCATTGAAATTCTTCAAAAGTTTTGTCTAATCTCAGGGGCCTTGATCAACAATAAAAAAAAGCATAGTCTATGGTTGGAATGTTGAGAACCCTGCCATTCTTTGAATATCAAACTTCCTTGGCTTTCCTGGCTATACCAAGTGGGAGAAGATAAAGTATTTGGGGTTGCCTTTAACTCTTGGCCCGACCCCTCCTTCTCTCTGGCTTGAAGAGCTAGCCAAGATGAAAGCTAAAATTGTTTCCTGGGGTGGTCACTGGTTAAATAAGGCTAGAAAATTGATCTTGATCAAGTCAGTTCTTTCAGCTCTTTCGCTATTTCAATCTTCATTGTTGCTTTCCCCCAAGTCTATCTTGGCTCTTATTTCTAAACTTTTGCGATATTTTCTCTGGAACAGAGGTAAAGCAAGTCAGAATACGATACATTTGGCAAGCTGGGAAATTATCAAAAGACCTTTATCAGAAGGTGGTTTACAAATTTGTGACCCCTGTCTGGCTAATCTGGCGCTGGGCAGTAAACTTATTTGGCAGCTCTATATGGATAAATACCATCTTGTAAGTAGGATCTTCAGGATGAAATAACTCAAAGGTGGATCATTAATAAATATAACATCGTTTAATACTCCCTCAAGTACAACTACATGGAATTCTTGTAGAAGAGGTATTGAAAAATTTAATCATCAGCTTTATCGAATATTCTTCTGGGAGGACAAAATATCAGGAAACCCTGCTCTTTCTTCTGTCATTCCGTTAGTAGAGATTATGGACTGGTCAACTAATAAAGGCCTCCTCCGCTTGGCTGTCATTTGTTCTTGGGACAGAGTTGGTAATTGGGTGGGTTGGAATTTTCGTGATCTTTGTGTCTATCTTGTCTCCCAAAATAAATTGCTCCTTTCCTTTTTTTCTGGTCTTGCTCCAATTCATAGCTTCTATAAAGTCAGCTGGGGTTGGGGCAATACTAGTTTTTACTCAGTTTCTAAATGTTTCTTTGATATTCAATCTGGCCATTCTTCATGTCTCTCCTCGATGATATGGAAATCAGTTTGGTCATCTCACTGTTTTCCCAAGGTAAAAAAATTTACATGGTTGATATTGCTCAACAAGGCTTTGACTCGTGGAAATCCTCTAAAACGTGGATTCTATGGCCCTTTCTGGTGTTGTTTTTTCAAAATTGACTTTGAATCAACATACCATATCTTTTAGATGAAGAAGCCGGAGAAACCACAGTATGGTTTCTCCGGCTTCTTCATCTAAAACCTACCACCATAGAAACTTAGCAACAGAAAATACCATATCTTTATTGGTTGCCAATTTGCTAAATCCGTGTGGGAATTGGTGCTCCACGGTACCAGATTTTCTGTCCCTGTTCAAACCACTGTCAAACATTTTTACCACTGCTGGCACGAGTTGTGTCCTCTCAAAATTGGTAATGATGTTGTTTGGCATAATATTTGGCATTCGATTCCTAAGATAATTTTGTGGAAATTGTGGCTTTCCAGGAACAATTACATTTTCAGTAATCAGCTTCCAAACCCATAGACCGTGGCCTTTAAAGCTAAATTGTTAATTGTCGAATTTGCTAGTAAATTGATTTCCTCTTCTCCTTTGGTTGTTGTGTTCTCAACATGGCTGGGCTCCAGCTCTTTTGGAATTAGAAAGGTGGTTTGCATCAAGCCTGCTATTGTAATCCCCTGGCGTTTTCGTGGGTCTTTGGAAGAATTAAAATCCTTTTGGATGAAGTCTTCTTCAGCGACAATTTTTTTCGATGGTGCATCCAAGGGGAATCCTGGAATCTTAGGTGTTGGGGGATTTGTTTCCTCTCCTTATAGATTGATTGAATTCAACTTCAGTTGGGGACTTGGAATCATGTCAAATGACCAGGCTGAAAGTTATAGCCTCCTCATGGTGATTCAGATTGCTAAGGATTTTGGATTCATGTCAATCCAAATCTTCGACGACTCTGAAATGTTGATTAAAGCATTATAATCAGGTGATTGCTTCAATAATTCTGCCTTGAACAAATCCTTGCAAAGAATTCAGAATTTATTGAAAGAATTTGACTTGGTTGCCTCTTTCCACATCCTTCGGAAGCTTAACAATCTTGCTAATGCTTTGGCCAATAAAACATGTTTGCTATCTCAGGGTTTCCTTAGTATAAACGGAGAATCCAACTATCTTCATCCAATTCTGTAATTGTGTTTCATTAATATGTAGTTTGACCTTATGAGAGGCTCTCTCCCTTTCTGTTTGAAATTGTTCAGTTATGGGCCCTTTTGAAGGATTTCTTTTCGATTATGTAATCTGGTCGATTGGCAATTGTCTTTTTCTGATAGTGGTTTTTCCACAAAAATAAAATAAAATAAAAATATACTCGTTTGAGTTAAAAAAAAAGTTGACATTTAGATAATTATATTTGGGTAAATAATTATTGTACTTATAATTAATTAATTAATGCAATTTTTGCATATTTGTAGCATTTATGTATTAGCATTTTCAACACCTAAAGCATGATTCCAAATTGCAATAGTTGGTGCTTGGACAATTATAATGGAAGCAAACCTTTCCTCAATTTGAGGACCCTAAAATGAGTTTGTACATTAAGGGACTTGATCCCTCTCGGCGCTTGATAGAGCCATAGTTAAGATGGACCTATGCTGGTTGCAGCCATTCTCATCTGTGGTTATGGGACCCCACAAAATCCTAGAATTATTATCATCTTTAGGCTCTTCGAGTGGATCACCTAAAACAAACTTTCACTCACCACAAATGAACAATGATTACTAGTTATTTCCTAGAGATAATAGTATATCATGAAATCCATTATGAATAATAATAAAACACTACAACTAGTTATCATATGTGATCATGAAGAATGCCTTGTCACAAATTAACATTTCCCAATAGAATGTATCATAAGCCATCATCATGGAATACTATGCCTCTTACTTATCATGAAAAACCAACATTAATTAATTAAGCATTCTACTGAATACCAAATCAAATGAAATAACAACCCATGATATCATCATGAAATAATCAAGCATCCTACTATATTGATATGTCATGATATTATAAAATAAAGCACCATATTGAATATCAACATAAAATAATAACATATCATAAACTACATCATTTGTCACCAAATACCATAATGATGCAATAAAGTACCATATTGGATATTAGCATGAAATAATAGCATATCGAGCCTTTGTGGAATGTTATGAAAAGAAGGTATTTTGCAACAATGACCTCAATGAACCAGTGGTAATTGAGGGGCCTAAGCAATGTATTTATCTATGTTTTATCGCAATAGCCAAGGTAAAGAAATGCATAAGAAAGGGGTGCATAATTTATGTCATTAAAGCAGTGAGTGATTACCATGTCACATCCATGGAATCACACACAATCCTCTCTAAGGTTGTGAATGTCTTTCCCTTGAGTTACCTAGGTTATCTCTAGTATTGGAGTTTGAATTCAACATTCCCTTAAAACCAAGGTTACATCCATTATAGGAGTTTGAATTCACCAAGATAATTTAATTATTCTTGTCTAATCCCATAAATTACTTATCATTAGAAAGGGAAATTTGTTCACCTAATTAATCTAGAGAACATATAGATCAACATTGATAATTATTTATTTCCTTCACCAATCAACCCTTGTGTGGGTAATACATTTAAATCTTGCTTTAAAAATTATTGCTAATGATCTCTAATCGTTAAGATTAAGTGTTGAAGCTAATGATTAGCGGCACTTTTAAAATAAAATTTTGTGTATATAACTTGCTCACCTTAATTAATTCATTCATTCCCTAAGTGAATTAAGTATAAGGAAAATGGTTTAAATTTTACCATTAACTAATGCAAAATGTGTTTTAGTGTAACAAATTCAATGTGTGAATTAGTCCACAAAATGTACTTAAGCACAAAGAGATCCACATCGTAAGAATAGTATGGTGAACCAAGAGATTTGATCATTTAAAGGAACACAAATATTCGTTAACAATTCTCTCCCATGACAAGGATCTCCTTCATTGCTATTTAAGGGCATGAGTATTACCATTTGGAAAATCAATATTACGCAGGGTTATTTGAACAAAAATTCCAACCATCTTACTATTATACCCTTTAATGACTGTCTTATTAACTAACTCAGTTAATAATAGTGTGAAATACGCAAACACCCTCACTATGGGATAGTAAAATCAATTAAGAAATATTATCTATTAATAATAATAACAAATATTATAATTATTTTCTCATGTCCCATTTCAAAAAAATGAATAAAATTTAATATATGAGTATATTATTTAGATACGGTCTGATACATTGTATTTATCCTTTTATAATTCATTTCTTGCATGGGTTGCTTCAGTTGAGAACTATACATCTATTACATTACTTGTAAAATTTTGTAAAATTAAAATATGTAAATAACCCAGGTGTTGACAATACTATAATTATTTTCTCATGTCCCATTTGAAAAAGTAATAATATTTAATATATGAGTATAATATTTAGATATAGTCGTATACAATACATTTATCCTCTTATAGTTAGTTTCCTACTTGGGAAGCTTGGGTTAACAACCATACAAGTATGGGTCAAACCACAAGTAGTTTATTTCTGGCCACCTGCCTACTTTCTTTTTATAGAGTTACTTGTGTGTATTACATTATTTGTAAATTAAAATATGCCAATCACCAAGTTGTTGGCAATAGATAACATAGACTATATAATGAATAATACTCCAACTATCTAATTATTTAATGAAAATATTTCATGTAGGCAAGTAGTCAAATATATACATTTTAACTTGTTGTGTGTGTGTACCAACATAGAGGGACATAAACGATATGTGGGGTGATAAATTGCGTTCCTATGACCATATTACAAAATTCACAACTATTTAAATGCATGCAATGCATAATTAAAATAAACAACATAATTAAACTCTATCAACTCACACACCAACATTTGTATCACAGGAATAATGAATAAACCATCACACACATAATTAATCTCATTCTCATGCTATGCACATGCCTCCTACTGAATAATTCAAGATGGCCATTTTATTCAAATTGATATGAATGAATAAACATTCATAACGCGGAAATTGGACATAACTAAAAACATAGTAAGCACTTATCTTTTAATTGAAGTTATCCCAATAACTAGCTATCGAATAGCAACATTCCACCCAACCATATGTCTCTATCCATCCTACATTCTTTCAGCTGAGAGACCACCCCTGAGATGGGATATGTATCCACTAAGGAAGAACTACTCAAGCTCACTTAGAGCCATCGATACAATCACTCATGTTAATCCAACACACAACTGGGTTTGTCGATCATGTAGGGAAGCAGGGAAGGAGATAGTTAAGCCAGTGAACTCAAACACATAGCTACATGCATCTCAATTTGGCTTCAGACAACCTTGGCACCCACAATACATACCACACCCAACACAAGGAAGGTCTCCTTCTCTGCTACACAACCATTCAATCACTCCTTCCCTCTAGTGCTCTTCAGGGTGGGAATAGAAAGGTCCAAGTTGCTAAACCTATGATATTCTTTCCTTCACTGGGTTTATCAAGCCATTTCAACCTCTAATCTCACTCCCACTTCAATCCACTCTTGGATTTTTCCAAATTCCAATTATCAATCATCAATTCCACTTCCACGCTTCCAAATCTAGGTCTTCCTATGGATTTTTCAGGATTTTGGCTCTCTCAAATTTGCCCTGGGGTTTATATCTATGGATTCCCCACTAGATCTTACCTCTCACACAAATTTATGGGCATTTTTGGAACTTCAAAATGCGGCTTCTTTCTGAGCTACAATTTCCGGTTTTTCCACAGCTAGGAATGCATAACGTGCTCAGAATTGCAATATGGTTTCTCAACAATAGAACAGGGAAGATGAAAAATGAATTTCCATGAGGAAAAAATGATGTATCGGTCAATTAAACTATGCTCATGCTCATCCATACAAAATTTTGGGTTTGGTCCATGCTCCATTAATTAATGAGATGATTTTTCAGCTACCTTCTTACAACATAAATAAATGTCAACAAGGGAAGTCAAAATGGGTTCTCAACGTGATAGTTGGAAACACAGGGTTCAATCTCACATCCCCTCACCTCTTCCTAGTGGATACACACAACCCCCTCATTTTAGTTGCTTCCATAACCAATTCTTGGTATTCTATTTCCATTAAAAATATTTACATGCTTTTACAATTTTCCATAGCTTACTAGCAAATGGCTAGCAAAATATAAAATACGTGCCTTTTTAAAAACTAAGCATTCAGTAGTAGGGCCTTCGCCTTGAGCTCCATGCGAGGAATGAAACATCGCATATACACAATATTTACATATAAAGCCAATGTATTATAAGGGCCAAAATGGGGTTATTACATAAGGAAAAATATACACAACTTTGAAAAGGTATCACTACAATTAAAAAATGCATATAAGCAAGTACAATAAATAGAACTTTAGCAAGTATTCATTTTATTTAATATTGTTTTTCAAATAATTAAAAATTAATTTTATTGACATACATGGTAGTTGTTAGTTTAAAATCATTGATCTCACTTATCTCTATAAAAATCATTAATATGTAATCATAAGGATAATTACTAAATTAAAATTTTCTTAATTTGAAGAGGGAAAAAACATTTCAAATAAAATCAAGAACTCAAAACAGATCACTTGTCTTAATCTAGAGAAGTGTGAAGTAATTTATTTTTCAAAGTTGGAAATAGGGAAATTTTCTCCATAAAAAGGCTCTCAACACCAATCTCTCATTTTTTTTTGCTCCATTCTTTCTTTCTATATTCCTCTTTTTTCCTCCTTTCTTCTTCTCATAGGATTTCTAGATAGGGTTTTTCTTTCCTCATAGGTATTATGGAGGAGAGTGTTTCTTTTATAAGGATTCTCCCTTAAGGTGAGGATTCCCTTGATTTTCCCTTAATGATTAGCATGGGTTTTTCAATATTATTTAATTTTTTTTGTTTTATTGTTGGTTTTAACAATATCCTTAGTATTCTCTTGCTTGTAGGTTGTTTGAGGAGGGAATGAAGACTCCATTGTTTGTTTGCAGGGATGAAGAGCTATGATCTAAAGTTACCTCCATTTTCTCTTAAATTTCTAAGGCTTCTTCATGGATTTTATTGTTATTATTGTTTATGCAAGGGATTCTTTTATTTTTATTTTTTTGAGAAGAAAGTAGGGGTGCCTGGCCTCCATTAAGGGATGGCCATGGTGTTGATCTCATGGCCTCATTGTGACCCTCCTACCTTCATTTTTTTCTTTAAATTTTATTTCTCAATTTCTGTCATAAACCATAACAATCACTTTGCAGGTGAATTTAGGAAAAATATGTAAGGATTTAACTTTTAATGAAAGAAGACAAGTTGTAGGATTTATTATTATTTTATAAATGATCTATAATAGAGCTCAAACGGGTAAAAAATTCAAAATTCATGAATCTGTCTTTTTATGGCCTAAAACCCCAAGGCCTTTATACTTTTTTGTATGTACGGTATTTTTTCATTATTTTAAAACAAATATGGGTTTGGCCTAGGAAAGGCATTTTCTCTTGAATAAGAGATCTAGGTTCAAACCCCAACACCCTTCATTCTAATTGATTTTCTTTTTTTAGCTTATTTTTAATTAAAATCCATATAATGTATTTCAAGTTTTGCCCATGGGTTTATTTTGTTGTTTACTATACTATGCAGATTTGAGAGTAGCGCAACATCTGGATATTTCCATGGATTTAATATTGAAATTTCATATATGTTATTTTTAATAGAAGTCAATGCCAGTAAAAAATTTAAAGATAAAAATATGATTATATTAGTATCTTGTGTTATCTTTAGGCATAGTTATGGCCCTCAATGTCCAAGTATTGGAGCTTACTGCTCTCATACCAAACAGGTTCTAAGCCTAATTAAAAAGTAGATAATTTAAAAGATTGTAAAAAAAAACTAATTTATCATGTGTCTATTAATCGTCAGATTCATTGACCTCATAAATAAATAATTAATAATTCTAATGCAACACACATCTAACTGAATTTAAGTAACCTCTCTAACATTTTATTTTAAGGAATTAGAACCAAACAAGGGAAGATAAGGGGGAATTCAAAATAATAAACAAGTTAATTAACTATAGTCAAGCAATTTAAATTATCACCAACAACTCAAATTAAGTAAGAAGTTATGAATTTAACAACGATAATATAACGAGCATAATATTTACTTACCCGATTGATGGCCAACATAACCAATTGTGCAAGCAAACCTTGGTCTCTATCCAATCACCGATTCCACTATCAACAACAACATATGGGGGGACAACTCTCCACCCAACTAAACACTTAGCAAAAGTCGAGGCCCCGAAGCCATAAATAATTAACACTATTCCAAACCAGGTAAGACCTTGCTCTCTTCCCTATCAATATTAGTACAACAATATCCTCGTCCTTATCCTCCCCTTCAAATAGATCAAATAAAAAACAACCAAAAAAATACACTCCAAAGCAAAAAACAACGAAAGACCAAAAAACAACCCCAAACTAGCAAGAATAGTCGGCTTCCCCTTGGTGTTTTGATTTCCCACTATTATTACTTGATTTTTGAATTTTAATCAATTTCTTAATTGCATGGATGACACCACTTGTCATACATGCACCTAACATCAATATAAGGTCAATTAATTCATTTAATATGTAATCTAAATTTAATTGCAATGCACACATTTCATTTTTATTTATATATATTAATTGTCTTTTTACTAATACCGTATGTAAATCATAATTATACTAATGTCATTGACTAAGTATCCTAAGTTTGGGTTGTTACATTTATAAGGTTTTAAGTAAAATAGCCATGAGGTGGTAATGTTATACTACTTTTGTCAATTGATGATGCTTCTGTATATTTTTTCGAAATGTCACTTATGAGCGAAATTAAGGTGATAAAATTAAGTATGTCATGAAAAATTCACCATTAAGTCCTTCTTTTCCATACCAAATTCATGGCTTATTTGAATCCCAAGTCATGTATCTTGGTTTGGAAAATTATCAATGGCAAGTTTTAACTAGATAATTGCTCCCTATTTCACCATTTCAAATAACAAGAAGGTTGCCAGGCCTTGCTCTAGCGAAATTTGTTTCCTATCTTTTTACTAGCATGGTTGAACCCCTCTTAACAATGTTTTCCCATATGAGCATTAATATATCATATCACTCAAACAATGCATGGTACAATGGCATCCTTGTCTATTTTTAGAGACATTTGTCTAGTCCCCATCTCTCATGATGATTGCTGACACATTCACTAACTGGGTCGTTACTACCTCCTCCTCAAAAATGTTCTACATTGAAATGAGGTAAATACCATTTTGTGTCGATGCCTACTTCATGAAAAGGAAAAATGGGTTCCTGACCACTGCCAAGATGACACTTATGGGGATCACTTATCTAGGATGGCTAATGCACAACAAATATTCCACACCAATATTTTTATCCCTCCTTCCCTCATTGAATCAACATAGCAATAATGCAAGAATAATCAATTTTCACTTCCAAGATATGAGTGCCCTCGTGTCCTCTACATCCTATGATCACTATAAATGTCTTCTAGAAGTGGTGGATCAACTTCATGAAATGTTTTCCCCCATCAACTAATGACCATAAGTTCATTTTTTAGTTGTTGATTAATTCACCAAATGAGTGGAAACCATACCTACATTGAATAATTGTACACATAAGATATCATATTTCTTGTTTAACCATGTCATCACTCGTTTCAATGTCCCTAAACAATTGATTTTTGATCATATCAAACACTTTGAGAACAAACTCATGCAAGATCTAACTTCATGGTTAGGTTTTAAACACAAGTTCTCCACTCCTTACTATCCTCGAATGAATCACCAAGTTGACACCATTAACATACATTGAAAACCATGCTTTAGAATGGCAATGAGCAAGCATGAAACCAATTAACTTTTAAAGTTGTTTTTATTTTTATGGGTCTATTGGGTTTCGGTTAACACTGCCATAGGGTTTACACCTTTACATTGCATCTATGGACTTAAGTAAATACTACCCACAGAATTAAAGATTCCCCACCCTTTTCCTAGTGAACTCCTTAACACCACCGATATGGAACAATGTGTTCAACATAGAACAATCTGGTGAGAAATGTTGTGCTACCTTTCAATCCATCAAGGGAATGGATAAACACACCAAGGCCCATTACAATTGACACATCAGATCTCTCTCCTTTATCAAGGTAGACTTTGTCCTTGCCTTTGACTGCATAGAAGAGAAAATATGACTTAGAAATTTTAAATCTTTATGGCACAACCTCTACATCATCACACTATTTAGACAAGGTAGTATATGAGCTCGAATATAACAAAGGTAACCCTCTCAAGGATCTTCTCAATGTCCTTTACTTGAATAATTTTAGGCCTAAGCAAGTTTCATCCACACATGTATAATATATAGCTTTCTACTTTCATTTATTTTTTCTATTTTAGTTTGAAATAGATTTCATTTTGGTTTATGCTTTACCTTTGCTTTCCCCATGCTTTCTAAATGATATTCAACACTCCTTGTCCCATTAACATCATTGTTTGATGTCAAGTTGGATTTGTTGATGATTTTAGACACTTAATCCACAATTTAGTATCGACCATGTGGTCATTGACTCATTCTCACAAATGTTACTCCATTCCAATGATGTCTACATCAACACCACAACCAGCAATTACTCCCTAACACAATTTCCCTTCATATTTTTCATCTTGAAGTCCATCTATAATATTAACGATGCATTGCATAATTGGACAATTTTTATAATGTATGCAAGCCTTGCCTTTTTTTCTAGAGGTTAGACTTCTATCATGAAATTTTGATACCATTATTAATATTACTAGAAGCCAAAATCCATGTGTAGATAATCTAGAAAATCAAAAATAGGATTGGCACATCATATATCAAAACACGCATGAAAGCTAAGATATATGAAAATATATAAACTATGTCATATTTATACTATTCCAAACATATAAACCACATATCATGAGATGCAAACCAAAACGTTATATATATAGATATATATGTAGTTTGTCCATCTCAAAAAATAAATGATTGTTGATATAGAAGAAAGGGGAACACCATATCCACTAACAAAACATACATTTCTAGTAAGCCCCTATGGTAGGGGAGGTAACCAAGCACCACGTCATCCCCAGGAAGCAAAACCCTAGATCCAATACCCTCTTTCCATCTCATACCAAAGTTGATTCACTTCATCATCAAAGGCCTCCACTTCGTAGGGATACTTGTGCACAACTCCAAGCATTTGTCCTTCAAGTTGACCCATTTTTCACAAGGGATCTCCTCCATGGCTCTCTCTAGCCTATGGTGTAGTCAGTTTGCCATAGAATGTGGGTCATTCCCATGTAATACATAATAGGACATTGAAATTGGTACATCATCTCCCTTCACTTACCTAGGCTACCCCACCATAGTTCGTGCTAGCATCCTCCTATACCCCACATCGATCATACTCAAAATATAAATGCATAAGTATCGACATTGTTCATAGACAAAAAAATATAGGAATTTGTATAAAGATAAAAAACCATAAAACAATTTTTAAAACACAAACATGTTGTTCACCTATACGTCTCCATGTAGACCCTAAGTGGAGGGGAATGACCATGAATGACCCAATCACCTATAAATTATATTTCGTCATACAAATACCCTTGTAATACCATTATCTATTTCTCCCCGAGAGAAAAGAACCAGTGATTGAACCCTCCCTTGACCTTTCTCCTTCATGACATAAACTCTATCCACCTAGCCATTTAGGGATCGAATGGATCCCCTACCATCACCGCCATATGTGGGAGGATAACGATACACACTTTGGGAAAAATAAGCATATTATGCACCAATAGGGGAACTCACCATGTCCTTACCTACGACACATGCTTCACTAAGTCCATAGGCCCACAAGTAGTGCAAAATCCCAATCATATCATTTCCCTATCATACACTACTCTACCAACCTAATCTAGTTACTTAAAACCCTTGAGTAGTGCAGGACCCACCTATCCACTTACTCATGTGGAAATGAATCACAACCCTACCAAGGGTTTCTTTTCAATGAGAATATGTCTACCCATTTTTTGTGTTATCAATAAACAATGGTCAGCCATCAATGCATCAATAGTGGTCAAGCCCTGTAGGATCTTCTTTAGGTTCACCTACTCTCCACAAAGAGGCAACACAATGAACAAATATATCTCCTACAAAGTCATCTCTAACCATTACACTTGGACCTCAAAGTACCCCTCTAGGTTCCACATATGGATAATAATCTCCAACATCACGGGGCTCACTTGCATAAGAAGGCACTAAAAAAACTTCAATGCTCGCATCATGACATAATCCCAAAGGTACCAAAGGTGTTTACATTACTGCATGCCATTACTCTTCAAGCATCATGTTCTTTCTCTCTCCAAGGTATTACCATCCTGCATGCACATCGCAAAACCCATTCAAATTATACTTACGTCATCCAATTAATCAAATTCACCAAGGTATTAGAGTCCTACTCACCCTCATTCACTTTACATTGTCACCTTGGTGCCTAATTCTCACTCACACTGTCTCTCTAACTTTGCCATCATGGAATTTTGTACACCCCAAACATTACTTGATCTCTTGTAACATATTTGACTTTGGTAGAATTTCCTTGTCAGGGTTTATGGTTGTTTCCCAAGTCATTCACCATCTATGCTTCATTCAAGGAATGTTGTGTGTCTCATCCCATTATGTCAAGTCTAATTTCTTTTCATCTATTAGTGCTCTCCTTACCTCATGTTTAAGGGACATGTCATTACCCTTTCTTCAACAAATCGACCTCTATTAACCACAACATATTTTCTCAAGGTGGGGTCAATTTATATGACTAGTAACTTGGTTATCATTTTCAACATTAGTTGTTTAACTCACATACAATAGTGGATTCTCATCATCAATCCATGATTGCATGGTTCCAATCAATGTTCAACATAAGCACAATCATTCACACTATGCAAGTTTGTATCATTTTCTTGGTACCCATTTTTAAAGGTAATATACGTCACATCTAGAAATGATTTCCATCATTGATTATTGACCAAATGGCTTCTCTCATGCAACTCATTTTCCCCAATTCTTCAAAACGTTGGTGTAAAGTGTTTCAGATTGCTTGCAAGGAGCATTGCACTAGATAGGGGTTCAACTCCTAGGGGGTACCGATTAAAATTTAAACTCTGCTTCTAGGTATTCATTGAAAACCTGAGTAGGTATGAGGAGCTAATGCAGGGCGCCATCAACCTAGTCCAAAATCCAAACAAGTCGTCATCTTTCTCCTTCTCTCACTTCCTTGCAGCTAGTTACACTCAATTCTTTTGCCTACTGGTACATTCCGCACAAAGTGTTTCAGACCACCCGCAAGGAACATTGGGTTAGACAAGGTTTCAACTGTTGTGCTTCTTCAAGGTACCCATTTAAACTCTTGTTCATGGTATTTATTCATTTTCTTGATTGTTATATCAAGTTCAAAATGGTGCTCAAAGATAGGTCTCTGGACTTAACGCTTAACGATTGATCACTTGCTTTCCTACAGTGACCCTGTTTCCTCTACCAAGCACCTATTTTGAATTTGTTTCTAGGAAGTCAAGGCATGTAAATAAAACTAGAAGGTTGCTTCAGCTACTGCGGTGCTTCCAGGTATCCATTTAAACTCTGGTTCAAATTCAATATTTTTATCTCAAATTCAACAAAATTTGGCCATATCAGACCATTTTTACGAGAAATCGTCAATTCGATTCCTTTAGCCAATTATTTGGCCTAATTCATTTTTGCATTTATTTTGGAATTAACATTTAGTTGGGCTTAGAGCACAATATATGACAAAAGGGGCCATGAGCACTCTCCTGGTACATTTTTATTTGTAGGGTGTCTAACTGACTAAATTCATTGTGGGGTTCAATGTTGGAGTCTAGACTTTAATATCTTCGGGTTTTAACCTTGTTATGATTACAACCATACTTAGGGTATCTCTACATGATTTTTTCAAAAAATAAAAATTATAACTATGATATTTTTTAAATGATAGTTAATTAACAATTAGTTTAGGGTGATTGATTTATATGAAAGTTTACAATCATGCTTAGGTGTAAGAGTTCATATTATGGGTTGTAGATTAGATTGATTAGGGCTAGCGAGTTTGGGTAAGTTATAGTGACCACAATTTAAATTTAAATTCATCATTGTGCTTCAATTTAATTTCATATTGTAGGGATGTAGGTTACATTGACGGAGGGTAGCTTGGATAATTATTATTTTCTTCAATGAACAAGATTTAAATGATATTTAGTTTTGGAAAACCATAAGTTAAATGTAAATTTAAGTTAAGTTCATTGTTGTGCTGATGTGTAAATTTATCTTGTGGGAATGTAGGTGGGTAGCTAGTTTAGATATTTACTATTGTCTTTTGACAATAAGATATATATAATGTTTGAGTTAGGGAAATCACAAGTTAACTATATGGCATATAGGTTTGAACATAAATGAAATTAACATAGATAAAGTAAATATTGAACAAAATATGCATAAAAAACAATTTATAATGCAACAATGTTTGCATTACTACCTACACCATGCTTTATGAAACAGAGTGAGAAATAAAACACTTTGTGTGTCATATTATAAATTGCGCATAGGGATATATTTAGTTACAAGAGTGTATGTTCATTTCCTAAAATCAATTTGGATGTCATAACTATTGGCGATTAGTTGACTTTATGGTGTTCTATGCATTCTTGTAGGGTTTGGGTGTCCATGATGGTCTTGGGACTACTTAGTTGTACGTGCTCAAAGGTTGGTGACATGTAAGATATTGAGGTAGTCATAAGTAGGGCGTTGAGGTGTGCTTCCTAGGTTGTTAGCATATTTTCACATAACACTTTTTCACGGTCCATTGTGCATTAGGTTTTGGGGTATTTCTCCTTAGCCTTTCTTTGTAGGGACAATGGATTGTTGCCATGGGATTATTCCTTGGATTATTTTGTAGACCTTGTCACAGGGATTTCTTGTATCAATATTGGAGTGTAAGGGTTGGCATGGTTGGAGGTTTGGTGTGGAGGATGGGCACATTTTTTATGAATGTGAGGATTTGTACTAGACACTTGTGGTTGTGCTTTGCCAATTAAATTAAAATTTTTAATAACAATATATACAAAAAGTGTGAGGATAACAATGGGGGTTAATGGGTATAGTCTCAAAAAACAACATAATAAATCCATCCATATTGGTACTTGCATAAGAAATATAAATATTAAAACATATAATACTATAACTATTAAATATTGTAATGTTGAATAGTTATCAAATATCGCAATGTTTAATACCTTGTTGGAGTCATTCATAACTAGCTACGCACTTCCAAAAATTTAGGTAAGTTAGGTACAAATTTTATCTAATATAGTTAGTTTTATATTCTCAAGTTCCTTATCAGAACAACCTAACATTACGATTTTAGATGTTCAGGGAGATTCGGTTCGAGTTATTGAATTAACCCTGTTGTAAGAAAACATGCTCAATATTAAGGTCTCGAAAGTTCTATCAACAAACTCCTTTATAGTCCACATATTAATTTTCAATCGGGCCACCCTATTATAAAGCATTTTTCAATGTAGGAAAATGTTTCAACCGATCCTTTATGTCAAGGTAGGGAATTGGGTTCTTTATGAACACCATGTTTTTCATAGGATATATGGCTGAAAAGGTACAATTTTATTTGATACCAATTTACCTTCGTCCCTAGTTATTTTTCTTTGGAATTTAGCTTTGCCTTTCTTTCTTAAAAGCAATTGTATATTATCCTAATTAAAATCCATACATTTTTTTATCCCTCCCAAAAGCATTAGGGCAATCTGGATTCATAAGAAGATCATATTTATGGGAGGAACCATGATCCATCATTAGATTTAGAGTGAGTTTGCTAGGTGTTGCCTAAAACTTTATTTTCTTGACACCGCTCGTTGGTACCTTGTGAAATGGATTGTTATGGTTTGAATCAATCTAGTGGATTTTAGGGTTGTTGAAGTCATTGGCCTATTAATAGAAGTCACAAAGGCATTAGTCCATGCTAGAACGACATGATTTTAGATCATGTTTCTCGGCCAAGCCACAGTTCATCACTAGAGGTTGATTAGAATTTTTCTAGAATCATGCCTCGAAGTAAGCTAATTCTAAAATGGAATGCACCACGAGGTCACGTTTTGCGGCGTGTGTTAGAAAATAGGACTGCAAAGCAATAACAGATATACAGTTAAATCATTAAACAAGATGCAAAACACAGTAAACACATTACAGAGAGACATAGATATAACGTGGTTCACCCAAACAATGGGCTACGTCCACAAAGAAACTGCCAGTCCTTTTATTACAGTCCAAAAAGATGAAGGGATACAACCTGTAGCAAAACCGGTGCACTTCCTCTTCACACTCTCGCAGTCTCTCTCACACAATCATAGATATTTTTTACAATGCTATAATGCCATCCACAACCATGTTTGTAATACCCCATGACATTAACTTTATTTTTCATGTTTTGAAAAATTATTATTTTTTATTATGTAATGAGTTATAAAACTCAAAGACTGAAATAACATTTGCACAAACAAACATTTTATTTATTTATTAATAAAGAAAATGACACTTGGAGAACTCAACTACATGAGGGGACACCAACCATGGCACCAAAGAACATGTGTAAGCAAGCTAGACTGATTGATACCAATCAAATCCAATCCAAAACTCAACAACCAGACAAGATCCTAAATCATAGGGATTTAGAGATCTGATTGGAGATTTGATTGGGATGGCATAAGACCTGGGCAAAAGCTATATATATGAGTGCACTGGAATAGCACGGGACGCCGTGTTGTGCATGGAGAAACTTTGCTCTGAATGCATGTGTTGAGTGTTTCTCCCGTTTCATAAGTCCATCGCTTAGCTTGTTACAGACTCTGAGAGAGAGTGCCGCGTGGAAGCTTTCTTGTTGTAGCTTGTTACGGACTCGAGGATTGAGTGCCGCGAGGAAGTTACTTGCTGTTCTGGTGCATGGTTGGTGATCCAGCTCGGGGGTGGAGCGGAGCAAACCGTTGAGTTGTTGCCTCCTATGGTTGGGAGGAGTTGATTCTCCAAGTGTGTTTCCCCTGGATTCAAGTAAGTAGATCTGATTTAGTTTCTCATATACTTCGGCTTGACTTATGGTTATTTGCATGATCAATAAAATATTTTGACAATTACAAACAAACCCTTTGTTGTGTCTCTTTTGATTAATTAGAATCTTTCCTGATGTATTGTTTATGGTGGGGATGTTACATATGGTATCAGAGCATGGTTCAAACACTAGGACCATAAGCTCATTATTTTGTTTCAGAAGAATAAGTTAATATTATTATTTGATAGACTGCGAATTAAATCTGAAAAGTATCTCTGTATACTTGTACTTGATAGCGATTATGGTTGAAAACAGCTAGAGAATGCTGCTCTGCAATCCGTTTATTTTTTTATTATTCTTTTTTGCGGGATAAACTATGTATCGAGCTTGGAGGTAACTGGACACCTAGTTCCAGATTGAACTACCTAGTATGCAAACTACCCTACGCTTGGAAATAAGTCTAAAAACATCAGAACTCGAGTTTCTATATATCCATATATTCTTAGATATGCAAAGGAAGGAATCTTTGTATGCGAGGTAAGCATGCACGCATAGATCTGTAATTTGTAAGTGGGGAGAATTGAATCTGTATAGACCCTATGCCCGCGCTCTACAAATCATGAGCCTTCCTGGTTGCAAATCGCCTTCCTGCATTATTTTCATCCATTAAATAAATTCTTAGTGTTGCTGTGTGTTACAAATAGAGGATGGAAGAAGCTCGGAGGGGGACGGGCGATGAGAAAGGGAGTACTCCGGATAGGGGATGAGAAGAGGATCTGATGAAGGAACACAAGCTAATTGGGGTTTTCTTTTATTATGGATCTGGTATGGTACCATACTTATGCGATTTCATTTTATGAAGTCTTACATTTAATAATGCCTGCGTTGTAAGGTATGGAACGTCTTCCAAATTTCTGCAAGTAGCAACTAATCTACCCATGTTTGCGTTGTAAATTGTGGAAGTATTTTTGAAGTAGATCTGAACCCGTCTGCTGTGATTTCCCTTTCTTTTAAGAATATAATGTATCTAGTTTTAATAGCTATGTTTGTACATTACAACCGTTGGAATCTTGGTAGTTATTTTGATGGCTGCGACTGCACAATGGAATACAGTGTATTTTGATTTCTTGGAGAGATTACCTGCGATTTTCTTTTCGATTTTAAATATGGTTGTAAAAAAATCATTTTTGATGGCTGCAATCTAATTCAATCTAAGAAGAGCTAGTATGCCCCCGTTGTACCGAGGAGACCGAATCTTTTGGATCTATAGGTTTCAAACTTCCATACATGATAGTTCCAAAAGCATCTTCCTTCGCGATGGGAAATCCACCCGTAATCATAGTCAAACTATGTAACTCCAGTGTGCGCTTAAGTCGGATCTGGTTTGAATTGCCTGTGGTTTAAAACTATTTTGAAATGCGTTCTGGATATGATGGGGTGCTGGAAGGAGAGGAAAGTTTTTGGAACAGAGGAATAATAGCTCACGGGGCGGATCGCTGCACAAGAGTCCATTTTGTGGGGCGATGGAGATTGCTGCACGGTCCTGCATTTGTCTCCCCCATTTATTGCAGTGTGGATATTTGGTTACAGTACAAAATGTCTGCGTGACTCCTGGTAAGAAATTCATCATGTTGCGTGTGATTTCATATATGGTACAAACTACCATTCCAATGTTAATCTTTTCTGCGATTAATATAGAGAAAAAATATACATTGTATTTAATAGATCTGAGCTTGATCATGGTATGCAGGATATATTTGAAAGTAAAAGTATACTTTATGTGGTTTAGATCAGAACCATAACGTATCCATCTGGAAGCATTTTGGAATGAGTTTTTTTTTTTTTTTTCCCTGCGTTTTCTATGAGTATTCAGATATGGAGTGATATTAATCTGTTTCCTGAGTTTGCAATATATACTCATATATGGAAGTGATATCATGTTGCCTGCGATTTGAAACGTTTTTCTCTGCTAGAATTTATGTATTTAGATCTGGCAGCATATTTGTATGAGTTCGGAAACTGTAACGTTTTATTTTGCCTGCGTTTTCATTTAATACTCAGAGCTGGAAGCAATCTTTCGTGCCCGCATTTTTTTATGTGTATTCAGATCTGGGAGTGATATACCTCTATCCTTTTGTTTTGGTGCTGAATCTATTTTTTTTGTTTTACTCAGAACCTTGATTCGCCCCTTTCCCAGCGTGATACACTATCTATCATTGCTGACAGTTGGGGCGTATTCACCGATAGGGCATGTGAAGTTAGATTCGTTAACTAATTGCCATCATGTGGTAGTTCGATTACCAACTATCTCTCCATATACACGTGTTTTTATTTTCTTTAAAACTCTTGTCGAGTCAGTTGGTAGAAACACATGCACTTTTTTTTATCGCCGAGTCGCGATGGGGAGTAACGATTTTGGTTTCTTTAACCTTGTGCAAGTTTCTATGTGAAAGTAATGAAGTATGCCGTATACCAACGAGCCTTATTTTAAATTACTTCTATTACATTCTTCCTATTTGTTAAACTATTAGTTAAGTCGCATGTGAGAATCGTTGAGTTGTTTATATTCTCATTATGTGTTTTTTTGTTTTACCCTCCACTTTGAAGTCCTTCATATTTTCCTTTCCTCCGTCAAGTTCAATGAAAATTTGAAAAAGAATTGTTATA